>CANXYI011789826.1:0-16417 GCA_948208565.1 Hura crepitans
AATAATTAGTCAAAAAATCTTCAGATAGACTAATAATAAGGATATCATCAATGCATTACTTGGAAAAGGTCAAAAGGATGACATTCAATGTATAGTCAAAAGTATAAAGATTCAAAACATTGGCGGCACAAAGCTAGCACCTATAGAAAGCTACTTATTGATCTGAAATGTTCTATTAACGTCCCATGGCATAAGCTTCAAAACATATCCAACCATTTTAAAGGTGCAAGTCCAAAATCAATTGATCAAACATATCACAATTAGATCCCAAGCTTTAACCAAATGTGGATAAGTTGAATTCAAAAATAAAAAAAAAAAGAAGCTTGATAGGTTAAAAACTTGTAAAGGGTAGCCTAGGCAAAATTTAAAGCATACCTCACTAGATTAAAAACCTGTAAAAGGCAGTCTAGGCAAAAATTAGAAATTGAAAGAAAATATTTACTAAAAAAATCTTTAGACTAGCTAATAACAAGGGTACCATGTTGTGCAATCACATACATTTGCATGCTCGTTTATCGTAAATCACTCATTCTTCAACCATATATGCTTAAATGCTCTCCATAACAAATTGATAGTTTGCCTTACCACTCACAAGGCACATTCCAATCAAACTCCTCTTTTAAGGAACATTTTAACTCCTTTCTTCTCCTTCTCAATTTTTTATCACCTTAACTTAACCTACTTCTCAACACCTTCCCTAGCCTTTCCATCACCTTAGCTTTACCTATTTCTTTATAAGACATCTCATAGCACCTCACACTTTCACTTTTCTTAAACCCAAGTTTTTCCTATGACAAGTTTAAGAGGAGAATGACCCCTAATAACAAAATATATACTAACTCACACATTTAAATACATTGTTGCATGTACATCACAAAAAAAACTCACTCACACTCATTCATACATCCATTCTAGGAAAAATACCTATTATTTTTATACATACATTTGCCTTCACCATTCATTCATTAGAGGAAAAGATGCATTCATCATTCAACATATATTTGCCTTTATGATCCATTATAGGAAAAAAAATACATATATCTACCTTTACCATTCATTCATCATGAGTAAAAGTGCCTTCATCATACATATGTATTCATCATTCATCCATTATAAAAGATGATTCATTCACTCAAAAGTCATATTCATCATACAATTGTCTTACATGCATTCACCATTCATTCAAATTCCTTATTCATTTAGAAGAAAATAATCAAAAAACATGTATTACTACATTCATAAAAAATGCATTATTCATAATTCAGTCAAAAACATGCCTTGCCACATTCTTTCATCAATAAAAGATTAGGAACTAAAATACATATCATTAGTTCATTCACTTAATCACCACATTCATTCGCTTGAATCATCTCACTCAATCAACTTTATGTTTCAACACTCTTTCATCTAAGATATGATAGAGTGCATTATTCATTTGAGAGAATATTAGGTTACCAATCCCTAGACACATTCATACATTTGCACATGTATTAGCTTACTCACATACTCATATTAATTAGGCATCAATGTATCTAGTATATAGGCACATGCTTTAGGCATATAATATATGGATTCATTAAGTTTACAAGCATTAGTGCAAACATGCATGCATTATCTAGCATAAGCATCTTATCCAAACATCAATCATATAGCTCATATAACTCAGGAACACAAAAAAGAAGTAACATGCATGTACACATCATTCAGTATAAAGTCACATTCATTCACATATCATAGAAAAGTCTTATTCATCTAAAGTATGAACTTACCTATGCAAGGCACTACATCCATATAAGACCATAACAATTCACACATACATATCTCTTAGTCACATAGGTCACACACACTCATATGCATTAGCCACATGCCTAAATACATTTAAGCCTCTAACTCATGCATCAATCATACACTTACATCACATATAACACATGTGTATATGATGTCACACACATACTTGCATGATATTAATATCCTTAACACTATATATGGTTTGAACCATTGCTTTAGACTTATCACTAGTTTTGGTTCCACAACATCATACTATCTTTAGACCTATCACTAGATTTAGTTAGTTAGCTTCTTCAGACTCATCACTAGATTTGGTTCGGTTAACATTCAGCTTCTTTAAGCTGATCACAAGATTTAATTCAATTAACATTCAGCTTCTCTAGACTTATCACCAAATTCAATTCGATCAGCTTTTTCAGACTTATCACTTTTAAGACTTATAACTAGATTCGATTTGGTCCATCTATAACTTACCAACCTGAAGGCAAGCAGACACTCACATTTGATGTAGTTCATCTTTCTCTAAAGGCAAATAGGCACCCACATTCGGTGTAGTTTTCTTCAGTTCAACATTTTAAAATTCCCTTAGAGATGAATAGGCACCCGTATTTGATATAATTTTTTTCAGTTCAGCATCTCAAAATTCCTTTGAAGGCAAATAGACACCTACATTTGGTGTAATTTTCTTCAGATGAATATCTCAAAATTCCCTTAAAGGCAAGTAGGCACTCGCATTAGATATAGTTTTTTTTAGTTTAACATCTTAAAATTCCCTTGAAGGCAAGTAGGCACCCATATTCGATGTAGTTTATCTTCACTTAGAGGCAAATAGACACCTACATTTAGTGTAGTTTTCTTTAGTATAACATCTTAAAACTCCTATGAAGGCAAATAGGAACCTATATTTGGTGTAATTTATCTTCACCCGAAGGCAAGTAGGCATCTGTATTTGATGTAGCTTACTTTAAAACCTTATGTGGAAACTTTAAAAGCAAAGGCATGTTTAAATCCAATATTCACTTCACCTGAGGATGAGCAGGCACTTGTATTCAATGTAGTTCATCTTCACAATATCAATTATTTTTTGAAGGGAAGATACAATTCAAGTTTAGTAAGGTTTTGCAATGATTTGGAGGTAGGCATCTGTATTCAATGTAGCTTTGTGCCAAGTAAGTATAACTTTAGGTAAGTATCTCGAACTTAGGTACTTTGATGTGCAGTGTTTTAATTTTTACATTTCTATAGCACATACCAAAGTAGGGGCAACTGTAGATGCCTTACTTTTGGGTCAATGATGATAACCAGAGATAGGCTCAAGCAACAAGGCAAAACTTATGTCTACACAAACTTTAATAGACTACGCCTAGAACAGTTGAGTCCAAAGCCCATGTTCGTATAGACTTTTAATATAATTGATAGTTGGCATGTTGTGATTATTCTACTATTTTAATCCTAATTGCATGGATCGATCTTGAGGCATGATTACATCTACATAGACTAAATATATTGATATTCATGTGACTCAACATCTGTGTGGACTATGACATAATATTTCTTTGTTTGATTCTTGTATATTATGTATTGAATGCAACTTATTGACATATTTAAATGTTGTTATATCATGTGATTATTACACTTTCTTATATAAAAATCATTAGTATGCCAAAACTATTTTATGGTCTATATAGATTCCCTTCCATAAGGAACATAGTCTGTATGGATGACCATATTTTATGTACATTGGCTTTGTTATATAGTCTCCACGAACTCCTTTTCATAAGAAACATAGTCTGTATGGATGATCATGCTTCAAGTGTGTTTGTTATGTTTTGTAGTCTGCACGAACTCCCTCTCATGATGACCATAGTCTGTATGAACATATATTAAATCCCAGTCTTTATAAATATTAGTATTTACTTCCATGTATTCCTTTTTATGATGAGCTTGTTGTTCTCTTAGTGATAATCATCATTTAGGCATGTATCATGACCATTCTTATTCGTATTGCACATGATGTTGCCATTTTGTTATTAAGTCCTCATAGACCATTATTTGTGTTACTAACATTTTCCTTAAGTAGTGTAAGAATAACCCTTTGTACTAGCTTGGAGGTCCAGATGAACATATTAACCATTATATGTCCTAGTCTGCACGAATAAAGGTCAAAGCCTTACCTAGTTTACACGAACTAACTGATGTAGGGATAAAACCAAATATTTTACCGTCTATTTATTTATTTAGTTTTGTACCTTTTAATTCTTTTACTTATTTTGGGTTGTAATAGGTAGCTTAATAATTGGTTTTACATGCTGAAAGCCTAATCTCACATTAATGGTTTTCTACATAATTAATTAGTGTTTTCCTTAACAAAATGGTTTTGAGTTTTCCTTAATAAAAGTCATATGGAAAATGTATTTTAACAAAGGCCAATCTCTTAGAGATGGGAGTCGGGAAATTATCGTCAATTCTTATGGAATTATGGGTAATTGTCAAGTCAAACAACCACTAATAAATGACCTAATTTTTGGATGTCAATACATACTTATGCTCGTTGTATATTCTTAATATTGCAATTTATTTCTCTAAGTGAAAAAGGTGACATAAATGCTTCCTCACATGATATGAGATTGATAAAAGTTAGAATATAAAGGAAGATATATCATTAGGGCATAAATAAGATATAATTCTGAACTATTTCTAGGCAAAAAATTAGTGGTCTTGGTGTAGAGCCAAGTGGTGACTCCAAACATAAACCACTCTCATCCCTGGTAAAACAACATAAATCTACAGCTTCCATCTTCTTATTTAGCTTTTTTATTTGGTCATCTTCAACTAGCTTAAGCAGAGGGACTTTATTGTTAGACTTCTTAACTAGAGGGATGTTTTCATTTAAGACCTAACCCTCATTTTCCTCTAACACCTCTTTTCCCTTATGGGTGGCAGAAGTCTAGCCCACCTCTTTCTAAATGTGCACACTAGACAAAGCATTGGTGAAGGCTACCATCATCCTTTTCTCTATCTCACTCATGACCTCTATCAGTATAGTCTTGGTGACAAATTCATCAGTGGACATAGTTCTTCTCCTTGGTTAGACTAGTAGTGGATTGCTAGTTATATTGAGGCATTTGCCTATTTTTTTCCACTAGGCATTAAATGAGGGATCAATAATGGCTATCAAAATAAGGGGTTAATACTGTATAGTGCAAATGATGCATGGTAAGCATGGGATACATGTACATGATGCAACAAGGACAAATGCAAGTAAGAAACCTTTCAACCTTATTTCTCCTACACATGTGGTCAAGCTATTTTTTTCCTAGGTGGGATTACTTCAATGTCAATGAGGGCACCTAAGTTTATTCATAGGCTTAATCAGACCCAAAGTAATCTCTGATATTTAAAGTGCATGCAAAGGTAATAGCCCATAACATTTAAATCTTGTTTGAGGTCAAATTAGCTTAGGCCTATCCCAGATAAAAAGTATGATGGACTTAGCCCCACTTCAAATTGGGTTAAATACAATAAGCCCATATAGCATTCATTATGCAATCACAAATACTTAAGGTCATACATCCTAGGGGAAGTTACTAAGTTTAACTACATGGTCTTCATGGTTTGGTTTAAGAAGGCTTATAGTTCCTATAAGTAGGGGTCCCTCTAACATGCCTTTCCAATTAGGGATAATAATGATCGACTAGTTCACCCTTTCATATACCTAAAGGTAGGAGGCTTATAAGTGATAGATATGCTAGCAATTCCTCATTCTTAAATTAAAAATTGGTTCATGGTTTACAACACCATATAAGGTAAAAGGGGACATAGTGTATATAGGATGAGATGTATGGGACTGATAAAAATTAAAATATTAAAAGACATATTATTTAGGCACTTTCAGATTCAATTCCCAGTCCCTAATGGAGTCATAACTATAGATTTTATTGTATTTTACCAAGGACAAGGCAGTTAGTATTTGGAGTTACCACCAAGCTTTACATTAGGACCACTAATCTTTTACCCAAAAAAAGGTTTAGAATCAAATTTTATTGATGCCCCAATAATATACCTTTGTTTATATTCGAATGTTTATCAATCCCATATCCTATAAGCAAGCATTTTAATTAAAGCATTCATGTCACTTTTTCACTTAGAAAAAATAAATTGCAATCTTCAAAATATAAATAAGCATCAATACATATTGGCATCCATAAATTGAGTCATTTATTATTTATTGTTTAACCTAAAAATTACCTATAATTCCATAGGAATTATCGGTAATTGCTTAATTCCTATCTCTAAGAGATTGGCCTTTTGTTAAAATACATTTTTATTTGAATTTTATTAATGAAAACTCAAAACTATTTTATTAAGAAAACATTAATTAATTATGTAGAAAATTATTAATGTGAAGTTAGGCATTTGATGTGTAAAATGAGTTATTAAGCTACCTATTACAACCCAAAATAATCAAGAGAAATAAAAAGTACAAAACTAAATAAACAAATAGAGAAATAAGTAATTTGGTCCTATCTCTGCATCGTCGAGTTTATGCAGACTCCATAAGGTTTCGGTCTATATCTGTGTAGACTACGACATAACTTGGCTAATATGTCCATTTAGACTTGTAAATAAACTTCAAGCAATAATGCAAATGTAAGGTCTTAAAAAAGAACTATTATTTTTAGTGTAGGCTAAAGTCTAGTCAAGCAAATCCTACTTTAGAGTCCATGCTTAGACTCTTTGAATAGTGTGTTATAAGCTTTCTATTTGCCTCCTCTTTCATACCTAAGAGAGGCTATTATATGCTTGAGGGATGACTCTCCCATTCAGAAGAGGTTGAGTCCTATAGGGATTAGGAAATAGAGTATAAATAGGAAGTTCATGCTTCTGGTAATTTTTTGATGACAAGTTTGTAAAGACCTAGGTTGTAGGTTCACCCCTAGTTTATAGGCTTTAGGCCTATTTTAGGCTAAGTCTATGTTAGTTCATACGAATGTGGGCTTTAGTTTATCTCAATAGACCATAGGCCGTAAGTTAGGTTGGATCTTAGTGGGTTGGTACGGACCTCATGGCATCAAGTTTGAGTGGACTTGTACTAGGATAGTCTATACATACCAGGGTTCTAGGTTACTTATTGTGTTGCTTGAGCCTATCTCTAGTTATCATCATATGCCCAAAAGGTAGGGTGTCTATGATAAGCCTTTTTTTCGACATAATATTATTTTAATCCTCTACTTAAACGAAAATATTATAATTAAAACCTTTAATAATTATTTTTGTCTTCCCTTTTTTATATTATTTATGGCATTATAACTCTTTCCCTCTAAAGTAATTTTGTCATCAAAATTACCTATACCAAATAGTTAAGCATATTGCGATCTCATGTTGTCCTCTCTTTCCCATGTTGCTTCTTCTGTATTATGGTTTACCCACAACACTTTGACTAGTGGGATTTGCTTATTCCTTAATTATTTAAATTTTCTAGCTAAAACCTAAATTAGCTCTTCTCTATAGGTCAAATCTAGTTGTAGCTTTATCATCTTAACTGATATTACATGGGAAAGATCTAACTGATACTTTTTTAATGTAGATACATAAAATACATTATGGTTTTCTCTAACTCTGGTGATAAAGCTAGTCTATAAGCTACTAGTCCCACATGCTTTATAACATTATATAGGCTGATAAACATAAGATTAAGCTTACCTTTCCTACCATATCAAAGAATCTTCTTCCAAGGAGATACCTTTAGAAACACTTTATCACTAACTACAAACTTTATATCCTTTCTTTTTAAATCTGTATGGGACATTTACTTGTCTGATGCTATCTTTATATTGTACTTGATAATCTTCACTTTTTCATCTACTTGTCTAATAAAATCAAGCCTTATTACTTTATCTTCACTGAGCTTTATCCAACATAAGGGCATTCAACACCTTATACCATACAAAGCCTCATACAGTGCCATCTTGATGCTAGCTTGGTAGCTATTGTTATAAGCAAACTCAATCAAAGATAGATACTGGTCCTAACTACCTTTAAACTCAATAACATATCTCAATAGCATATCCTTAAGCACCTAAATAATTCTTTTGGATTAACCATCTATCTATGGGTGGAAAGCCATGCTAAAATTTAGTATTGTACCTAAAACTTCACGTGACTTCTTCTAAAACCTCGAGGTGAACCTTGGATCTCTGTTAGATACTATCAATATAGGAACACCATGAAGTTTAACTATCTCTTAAACCTTGGATCTCTATCAGATACTATTTATATAAGAACACATAAAGTCTAACTATCTCTTGAACAGACATCTTAGATAACCATTCCAAGGAACAATCTATCCTAATAGGAAAGAAATGGAATGATTTTGTTAGTTTATTAACAATCACTAATATGGAATTATTTTTCTTTTAGGTTAAAGGTAGTCCAATGATGAAATAAATGCTTATCTTATCCCATTTCTATTTAAGTATTGCTAAAAATTATAACAAAATCGATGGAATCTAATGCATGGTTTCACTTGTTGACATGTCAAGCACCTTATCACATACTTAACTATTTCTCTTTTCATTCCTAAACACTAGTGTGCCTTCTTTAGAATTAACCTCTTGAGCTCATTGTCATTGGGAACACATAATCTATGTTAGTAGTATACTTGACCATCCCTTACTTTATACTTATTAAGCTTTTCTTCTTAGATCTACTTTACTATAACTTTCAATTTATCATCTTTCTCCTCAGCTTCTTTCATTTACTACATAAAATCAAGGTTTAATCTCATCTCAATTATGATAGCGTCATTATATGCCAACTTTAAATAGACATTCATAGCCCTCAATTCTACACATGAAAGAAACATACAATGGTTCTTATAGAAGACTTAATTAAAGTAATATAACTCCTTAAAAAAGAAATTCTCACAAGAGTTTTACCTGTTAAAGACTTCCTACTTAAAGCATTGACTACCAAATTTACTTTACTTGGTTAGTAGTCAATCACACAATCATAATTCTTGAGTAGCTACATCCATATTCTTTGTCTCAGATTGAGCTCTTCTTTTTTTTTTTTTGTAAGAAGGCACTAGAAACTCTTGTGGCAAGTGTAGATGAAACACTTTTCTCCATACAAGTAGTGTCTCTAAATCTTTAAGCCAAAAATAATAGCAACAAGTTCCAAATCATGAGTAGGGTAATTCTTCTCATGAAGCTTAAGTTTCCTTGAAACCTATTGTCGCAACTAGGGTCCCATGCTGGGAACTTATGCAACATGGTATTTATGAGAGTCACCACTAACTGATTAGGGTGCAGTTAGTCACTGAATAATCTAGTTTGTTTTTTGAGTTCAAGGTTATTCTGGCATAAGGAAAGGATTAGGCACCTTATAGCACATTTTTGTATACTTTTTATTAAGGGTTTAATTGTCAAATTGATTAGTTGATTGTTTCTTAAAAAATTTTACGCCTTAAAATAACTCTAACCTTATTTATTAATTTTAATAATCATAATATTATAGAATGATTATAAATTAATTTTGATTTACTTTATAATACATATAAATTTTAATACCAATTATAGGAATTGTCATGAATATTATCTACTCAATAGTGTTATTCTAAAATTTATTTATTTCCTAATGTGATCAAGATGATTTGAATACATATATATTTTTAGAGACAGTACTTATCACATTTGTCTAATTATAAATTTCTCTCCTATATGTTTTATCATCTCAAATAATTTGATACTTCATAATTAGCCTTATTTTTATTTTTTCTTTCCCTTTTTTTCTTTTTTTTTTCAAAATATTAAATTATACATGATAATGGAAAAAACAGTTTAAATATCGATGTATTTCACTAAATATATGTTTCTCCTGTATAATGTAACCTATCGTTGAATATTCTATTAAATCTTACCAAAATGTCAAATATTCAAATGTTATTTTTATTAATTACAAGATTTTGGTCCTGACGATATATTAAATATTATATTTTAGGGATCATCTCTATTATTATTTATTTATTATTCTGTAAATTCTATAATAGATCACCATAAATGTCATTTATAATTTCTAATATGTAATTTCGCTAAAACTTAGTACCTCTATTCTCAAATAAATTCTAGGAGTTTTAATTTTTTTTATGTAACATTTAATATTCATTTATATTTAATAGAAGTGTCTTTACATTATTTCTCAGTTATGTATAATGTCTTTATTCATTTTTCAAATTATCTTACAAGTATATGTTGACTAACCTAAATGCCTCTTTACACATCCTCGATAAAAAAATTAATCTTTTCTCAAAAAAAAAGTAAATATATATATATACCTATTATTCAAATCTAGCTATCGAATTTTTATATTAAATTTCCTATTTATACTATTTTTGAATAATTTTGGTATTTTGATAATTAATTTCATTATTATCATTTGGATACCCATGATAATAAGCAAAATAATATTGATAAAATACTCATTGTGACTTATCGATGAATGTTTTAAATAATCCTAATGACTTGATAGCTATTTATTATTACTTTTTATTATTTTCTTTTACATATATTTGATTTTTTTAGAGAAATCATTTCTTTTTATCCGTGTATTTTTAATTTAATTTTTCTTTACAATAATTATGGTAAACATTATTTTTGATATTGAGCTAATGCCTCCATTATGAAAAGAATTAAAAAAATGGTCTATCTTCCACTTTATACCTTGAATTATTTATTATTGTTTTACCCTATTAATTATAATGTGCTCATTAACTTTTAAACCATTTAACGATTATTTTTATTGACTAAAAAAAACATGTTTTGGTAACAAAAATATGGATATACCCTAACATATAGATATTTATTGCAATTAATTTTCAATATGAATTTCTTTATTATTAATGTCACTTTGTAACCTATGTAATTCTTATTTCTTGTATTCTTATGTATGTTATTTATATTCATTCATATTGGCCTTTTTTCAAAATTTTAATTTCATATTTTAGCATTATTTTTGCATTCTTAATTAGCTTAAATTTTTTATTAATTAATCTCTCTTTTTTTTGACTTATTATTTAAACATCATATAAATAATTGTAATTAGGTTGTTATGCATGATTAATCTAATAGTTAACTAGTTAAAAATTAAACTTAATTATTTTTTTAAATGACTAAATACTCCTTTTATAATACTTAAGTGGAAACTAACCCTAAAGGTATGAATGTAAATAGCCACCTATTAAAGCCTCTCTTTTTTTTCCTTTATCTTCTGCCGACAGCCCCTTTACTCCTTCAAGTTTTTTCTTCTTCTTCTTCTACCGAGCTACTACCTCTTTCTCTTTGATTAATTTCAATCAAAGAAATGGCTTATACCTATTTCGTCCTTCCCTACCAATAGCTCCATTTTTCCTCTTTTGATAAATGCTCTTTATCTTTCTCATTAGGGATATCATCATATTGCTCAGTAAGGTGGTGATTCTCCTTATCTCCCATTTGATTAGATGTGCTTCTAATAGTAGGCTTCTTAGCATCAGACTCTCTCTAAGCTTGCTTTCTCTATCCATGCTTGCCTATTCGTTTAAGCAATTTGGCCCATAAGCCATTTCTCCAATCTTTTTCATTATTTAAAGACACCGTAGCTTTCTCTGTAGCCTTAACAATATCATATTCCACAAGAGCATATATCTTGCTACTAAGCAGAATATCAACTTTGCTTCCTTTTTTGACTCTTTCATAACATGTGGATCATGGATAGAGATATGCCTTATCTTTTCAACTCCACCAAATATTCAACAGATATTCTCTATCGAGTGATCTTTTGGAAGATTCTCTACCAAAACAGTGCATAACTTTGGATCCTTAATCTCTGCCAAAGGAGAAGGATAAAGACGCTTCACCTTTTTTCAATCTGAACTCACAACCAAAAAAGAGGACTCTCTAAGTGCAACAACAATAAATGAATGGTCTCAGGTAAGCTTCTTCATTTTTCTAAAGGAAGCAATTACTAGGATAGGCATAAAGCCTTACTTGTTCTTCCTTATCAAACCTATCATGTACTTATCGGTCGGTAAATTTTCATCACTAAAGTAATACTCCACCTATTTAATGATCATGTTCTTTAGCACCTTGACATAGTCGAGCCTCGATGGTTGATCTTGATCGCTATCATGTTTAGTATTAGCATTGGCATCCTTATCGCACTTGTGCTCGTGCTCCTTATCAGATGGTAGAGTGTGAACATCTTACAAGGAGCCATCAGGAGATCTAATGGGAGAGAGATTAGAATCAGGAGATGTAGAATCCCAGGAGCCATCAGCAATAGGGACAGCATTGGGACCTACCTTACCTTCCATCAGATGAGAGTAGGAGGAAGAAACGGGGGTGTTTTATTCAAAAATGTAAAAAAAATTAAAAGAGCCCCTCCCGCTCTTTCTTCTCCTCAACAAAAATCATCACTTTCACTCGCACCTAGCTCCTAGAAAATGATGTCTTTCATCTGTTGTCACTAGAAAAATGAGAATCATGCAAATCCACAGGAGCAATAAAGTAGTTCCGATAGATCGTGATGGACAAGGCAGAGCAATATACCTAGGGTGATATGGCTGACAACAGATCTTATCAAAGGTATCTCTTTTTTTTTACACTAGTATTTAATATAATTTCTAAAAGGATACTTGATGCTTCCACTGTAGACACAAGATGTCTCGAATCTTCCTTTTGGAAATGCGATGTTCGATGGTCTGAATTAACATTGTTTTCTCCTCTTGATGGTCGTATGCCCTCTTCTTCCCCAGACTGACACTATTGTTATCCTCGATTGACTTTAAATGAGATGGGTCAGTGGAAATTGCCACAAACTTTTGGTAAGGTTTCTTTTCTTTTATGGATATTCTATTTTTTCTATTTGTTTTCTACTTTTAGTTGCTTTTTGAATTCATAGAATGAAAATGCCTTTTTTTTAGGGTATTGCTACTATGATAAAGAAGACACAAGGTATTAGATAATATTAGTGTTGTGATTTCTATTTGAACTAATTGCATGATTTTCTACTTGCAGTCACAAGCTGCTTAATTAGTCTAAGAAAGGGGTCAAATGGTAAAGAAAAAAAATGAGTTGCTAGCCGAAGTTCATCGACTTAGAGAGGTATACTGAGGTTTTAATTATGTTTTTACTAATGTGTGATTTTTTTTTGCTTCTAATGCATGATTTATGTTGTACTGAAAGAGGTTGCTTTTTTAAGCTTATTACGAATTGCGTTTTTATTTTTATAATCATTTGTTTTAGCTTATTCTAATTCTGCTCCTTTAATCATCCATTTTCCTCTTTGAACCTGGCTTCTTACATTCTGTGACTGTTTGACTTTAAGTTTATAGTGTGATATTATGGTTAAGTTTAAAAATTCAAATCATTTTTCATGATAACCTAGGTTAAACTTATTTTATTTAATTGTTTATTAATTTTCATTTTTGTATGTGAAAATTGGTTGATTTAATGTTTAGTAGCATGAGGTTTAGATTCCCTACCATTATATTGTTTACGTAATTTATTTCTAACCTTGTTTTGTAAGGCTAATAATCTTATACTGAATATTTCATATTAGCAATATAGTTTGATGTTTCATAAAGCTATATACAAGACCTAAGCTTTAAATGAAACCTTCTTTTTGACTTAATTTGACTTTTTTATTTGGTTATTATAATCTATATGAGTATTAGTTCATATTTCTCATTGAAATTTTGCTCTGGTGATTATTATGGTATGCTTCAGTTTTTTTTTATGTCAAAGTTCTAGTTTTCAAATTCAAACTTTTAATTTATGATTTTATATTTCTAAACAAACTATTAACTGAATTTTAGTTTAGGATACATTGCAAAATCTAGAATTTTGCCTTAAAGTTTTTTTTAACATTATTATACATTCTTTCTTTCTCTTGCTTTGCTTTATTCGAATATGACATGTTTATGCTTTTATTAAGGTTTAAGTTATAGACTATTATGCTTATTATTGTTACTATCCCTAAAAGGTTTTTATTATTTATTCCACGTTTTGTTTATTGTTTAACCATTGATTAATGTGTTTGCTTGAATTATTATTACATTATTATAATTTTTGATTTGTTGCTTCTCTAATATACAGATTTGTTTTGATAAGTTTGTTTAGACTTAATTGCTCTATTCTTTTTTTTATAACTATTAATTTCTCTAATGATTAAAGTGTTTTATAATGAACTTATTTTTTATTTTTAGCTATTAAAATTTTAAATTCTTATTATTCTTCTTTGGTTCCTCATGATATATTAGAATTCTTTGCTTGTACTGGTTAGATGAAGATAAGAAAATAGATAGGCATTTTGATTTATGATAAATTTCATTCTTTTCCTTTTTACCATTGAGTTTTGATTTTTACTTTTGCTTATTTATACCCTGTTTTCTTTTTTTTTTCTCTGATTATATCTTTATAAATTATGGATAATTTAATAAGTTATCATATATCAGAATAATTATTAACCATGTGTTTTTTGTAATTTATTATGATTTGTTTCTATGTACTATATTTATTAGTTCTCTGTTATAACACTTTTGTTTATGCTTGAAATTCATTAAAGTTGCAATGTTTCAATTTTATTTTACCCTATACACTAATCTTAGTTTAATAACTTCTTATAATTTGTGTTATTGTGCAGAATTGGCTTTCTAATCTCGTATGAAATAAAGGGGGTTAAGTACATTATGCTTATAGACTCTATTGCACTAAACAGATGCTAAGTCCCTTATCTTTCCTTTTCTGCTTATCTTTTCTACTTTTTGGCTTTTCTATTTAAATATATTATATGTTTGGGATGTGTGTGCTGGTAGAAAGATATAGGATTTACTTGCATGATGTTATTGGTTTCATAATCAGTATGAGCTTCATATGTTACTATGCACCTACTTATTAATTAGTTTTGGATTTTTTATTAGCAAAAGAGTTTATACTTAAACTGATATTTTCATTCATTTTTTGCCTCTATTTTCAATGTTTGATCGAGAAACATTGAGTCCCTCTTTTTTATTTCAATATTCCCTTTTTTTTTATAAATTTAAGCTTCCTTTTACCAAATATTAAAATTTTCTTTTATTTTTGTACTAATTTATACTCATAACCAATAATTATATTTTTAAAAAAAAATTATTTAGGTCTAATGATGATTGAGGGCTGAATGAATTTGTTGTTTGAGTTTAACTTAGGTATTTTATACTTTTCCAAAATGTTTGGCAGCATTTATTGTATGTGTATGAGTATTTGGTTTATTAGTGGCTTATAAGCTATATATTTCTAGTAATGTTAGTTAGGAATTAACCTATGATTATCATATTAGTTTTGGTATCCTATTATCAGATACTAAAAATGGTATAGTTTGTTGCCCAATCAAATATCTCATTAACTGAGCTTATTAATGTAATGAATAGTTACCCAATAGGATGCATATTTATGTAGATCTTAAATAACAATGTGTGTAAATACTAATCTGAGGACTATCCCTGATCCTATATTCCTAAAGATCTTATTAACTTATTTTCAGCATAGCATATAAATTTGAAACCATAAGATCACTACTGACCCTCCTTATACATTTATGAAAAACAAACCTGACTTTTATAATACATATAGAGATAGGTTTCTAGGTAGCAAACATATAAATAAGATGGATAAGTAAATTAAAGGCTGACCTCCTTTATGTAGCACCCTTTACCCGGTCCGATCGCTGAACCCGAGTAGGGAGCATCACCCGCTTACCAATATCTGATTCCGCATACCCATAAAACTCAATTATTTAAAAACTTTTTATTTAATAAATAACAAACCAATTTCTTAACTTAAAGAGTTGTAAAAACATTAAAAAAACCATTTGGCACACATATCAAGGTAAACATTAGGGTCATCGTGTCAAAAATCCAACAGCATAATAGCTGTACCGGATACTTTTCCAAATTTTTACCTACTTAAAAACAATTCTAAAAAATCCATAAACACATCTCTAACTCCAATGGGTCCTCTTGACCCTCTAATCTCATCATAAAACTTAATGAGCCTCAGGCCCAACTCATTCAGCATTCTCACATGCAATAACACATTTTATCACACAATCATGTGAGAAAATAAAGCTTTTGTAGTATTACAACTTAAGTTACAAAAATAACTCGAGTTACAGATTAGGCCCACTCACTCCGAAATCAGAAGAGCACACTATTGATATTACATATACATCATTATGCTATTACAAAATGACTAAAAACCCATATTAGGGCTATCTTCAAAAGACTCCTGTGGTGCAGAAGCTTTGGCTCTAATCTGCTGCTCTGTTACCTACGCATCGCAAACAGGCAATGCGCTAAGCTTTCACTTAATGGTGTAATCACTTTAACTAGATATAGCAAATTAAGCATTCTTTCATGCAATATATGTCAAGTGAGTCATATCAAACCATACATATGCACACATTATGATAACAACATAATTATGCAATTTGAATGCATACCTGCCTTTAAAAACCTGAAAAACCATTTAGGTCAACATTCACAGTATAACCACTTTCAACATGAATTAATTCAATTACATGTATAACTTATTTATATCTTTGTCACAATATA
>CANXYI011790040.1:0-10839 GCA_948208565.1 Hura crepitans
ATGGGAGAAAAGCCCAGAGCTAGGACAATATCCAAAGGATAGCAATCATCGAAGGAGGGTAAGGCTAGAGGGGTAGTAGGAATAATTTTGTATTCCATGATAGCTGCAAACTCCTTTAAGGTAGGGCATACTTCTTGCTAACCGAAGGTGAAGATGTGTAAAATATGATTCTAGTGTTGTGCAGTGGCCTTTAAGAACTCAGGGTCAATTTAAACCTTGCTTAGAAATTTAAGAGCCAAAAAGTGGGTGAGAATAAGAGAAACCCAAGAAGCTTTCAATTCTAAAACCCTAAGCAATTTCAGACGAAAAGAAGACATGATGAATGAATCAGATGATCAACAGGGGAAGGGTATTTATAAGCATTCCACTACTTTTCCAGTTAGGAATAGGAATCCAAAAACATGTGAGGAGGTCCACATAGACCTATATACGATGTTAAGGTCTGCATGGACTAAGTAAGCAAATACTCAAAATGTGCTCACACCAAGTCCATGGCCAATCATCCAATGTCTGTATGGACTAATCCCTTTAAGGTCCGTCCAAACTAGAAGAACCCTTCCAAGTCTGCACGGACCAAAGCATCCCCTTTCAGGCATAAAATAGACAAATAGCCTTATATTCATTCAAAAGAAATAAAGCATGCAGAGATCGAACAAAATCATGAAATTAAGAGGTGTTTAAAAAAGGGAAAGATAAATTGTGTCATGTTCTACAATACTAAGATAGGAAATTGAAAATCCTATCTTTAAATAGAAAAGGGGCCCTACGATCATACCTACACAATCATAAAAAGAAAAAAGAAAAGGTCATCCTCAAGCCTAGCTGTCATCCTCTTCCTCCATATCTTCATCCTCGGAAGAAATCACCAGCCTCTTAGCCACCTTATAGGCCCTGATCTTCCTTCGAGCTTCACGTAAAGCCGACACGCATCTGGACAACTTATTTGGCAAAAGGGTGAAGGATTAATGTCACATAACACGTGTAACATAGCACACAAAACTTACATGCAACATAGCATAGCACAACACATATAGCATAGGTCATAACACATGTACATACATAAGTGAGACATGATATGTCATACATATAACACAATAGACATAAGCATGTATAATGTATATGTACATTAGCATGCAAAGTACATAGATGACATACACAATAGAAATACACTTACCATTAGCATCCGAGTCTCATCAATCATGGCCCTCTTAAAAGCCTCCATGACCTATGCAGTCTTTTCCACTAGAGCCTTTTTCACCTAATTAAGAAAGATAAGATGTCAAGCACATGCGAAGTGAAAGTCCCAATGATAGAACCTAGAATCTTACCAATGTTGTATCCTCAAGCTCAAAGGTCATAGGCTAGCTTTCCTCAATGCAAAGCTTGGCCAAAAAGAGTTCCCCGTCGATGCCATAAGGCATATAGCTTAACTCGGCTACATCCACTAGTGTTCCTACCACCTTGTCAGGAAAAGATGCTAGATCAACTGATGACCTCGAAACATGGACTGAAGGAGGAGAGAACTGAGAACCCAATGAGTCAGACGAGGTCCTGGGTCACTTTCTCGACGAAGATAGACCACCCCCAAAAACAACAGTAGGCTACAATGTAAGAATATACAAAGTAAAGAAGACACCATAAAAAGGATGGTAAAACACAAGAATTTTACTTAAGGAGGAAGAGGCCTAGAAGTGTAAGAAACCCAAGGAAGCAGGTGAGACATAGCCTAGAGAGCATAGCCTTCATCACCGTCCTCTATCAGAGTGGCTCTAGGACCCCGACAATTATCCTTTTCATGAATTCCAAGTTATCAATGTACCTTCCAAACAACATAGACTTAAGAGGGTCCAAAGGGATAAGACGCACGTCAGGACCCAAGTGCCAACTCCCTAATCTTTCCCTTAGAAACCAATAATATGTCTTAAGAGTAGTTAGAAGGACAAGCCCTAAATGGAGTGAAGAGGAAGAGGCAGCTCATCAATGGGACAGACCCACTAGGCCAAGTCAACCTACATAAGAAAGTATTAGTAACACATAAACATTTACTGAAAGAAATATTTTTCTGTGCAAGAATTACTTACATCTATCCAGGCATGTGAGGTGAGATAATGGTGATGTTGCATCAAGGACACCACATTCCATGGACCCGAGATAGGCCGAACACACTTGTCTA
Organism: Hura crepitans; assembly: GCA_948208565.1. Lineage (NCBI taxonomy): Eukaryota > Viridiplantae > Streptophyta > Magnoliopsida > Malpighiales > Euphorbiaceae > Hura > Hura crepitans. Next base: position 2,174 of record CANXYI011790040.1, read on the forward strand.
TCACTAGATAGTGTTGTGGCACATCAAGCTCGCAAAGGCGGGCTAACAAATGAAGCTCATAAGCCCAAACCTAAGAACCAAAAAAAAAAAGCAAGTTCGTAATAAAAGTCTCAAAGGAAAAAGAATAAGGAAAGAAGAGAGAATTGGCTTACCAAGACACCAAACACGAAGCCCTAAACAAAATAATGACTCTTCCAATTCCGTATAGCCATATCTGGACTTCAAAACATCCACCCTAGGGAGGAATTGCACCAATTCCAACTCCCTATCTTGTTCACCTCCTTTAACAGTGGGAGAAAGCTCCAACTTATGGTGCCATTGGCGTTCGCAAACCAAGTGTTGCCCAACAGGTACAAGATGAAGTAACGTACGTACTGATCCACCTCTATCTCACTTAAAGGAGACTCTTCACCCCACCTCTCTTAAAGGTCAGTACAACGAATGCTACTAGCTCGGTCCTGGGGTATAAATCCTAACAATTCTTTCACTTCCAACAGTCACAGGGAAGGATACCTATAGTAGGCATCGAAAGTAATGGCATGACTAGTACATGGTGCCCCAGTGATGAATGCCTAGTCAAATGGCATGATAGTTAGCTCACCAAAGGACATGTAAAAGGTATGTATGGTGTCCATCCCCTTATCCAGGAAAGCTTGCAAAGCTTGGAGGTCACGATAGAAATCCCCACCTACAAGGTGATCAATGAAAGTCTGAAAGCCTATAGTGTGCACCTTTTTCTTCACCATCAAGGGCATGACAGAATACCAATGTTGTGGACTAGAAAGGGTGCTCCCACATCTGAGACATGTCTACAAAAGGCAAAACAATTGAGAATCAAGACCTGGCTCACAAAGTCCGCATGGAGTCAAAAGCAATCAAATGATAAAGTCCGCACGGACCAAGATCCAGTCAAAAATCAAGTCCTCACATACCAAGACCTAATCAAAACAAGTTTGCATGGATTAACAATAGAGTCAAAGGTAGTCAAAGGATAAAGTCTACATGGACCAAGATCCAGTCAAAAATCAAGTCTGAACGGACTTTAATCAAAGTCAAAGATATTCAATTACAAGTCAGCATAGACGTCACATACAAAATCATATATGCTACCATGGGAACAGTTCTGACAAAAAGGAAAATTTAGAAGGTCTACACAGACTAACAACCTTAAAAGCATAGTCCACACGGACCTATCAAGCCCTAGCCCTTTAAGTCTGCACGGACCTATCACATCTAGAATTCTATTGAGCATAAAAATGCCAAAATGACCGAGAAAACATGATAAAAAACACATAAAAAGAGAATACTCACCTATGGGTACACTTCAGAGCATGCATGATGGGCCAAATCCACCAAAAGTAGGGTCAGATCACCAAAGGCAATGCCATTAATAGGTGTTGCATTCTTTAAGCAGTTCATTGCTATAGAAGGGATGAAATCCACCGAAGCGAGCATGGAAATAGCCTCTAGTAGAGGAGGATAGGGCACAGATCCTCCTCCTTACGGAAGGAGGATCACAGTAGGTGCATCCTTACTATTGGAGGAAGAGAAGCTTGAAACACTTCCTATGTAAAAGGCCATGGTAAGAGTATCTTGTTGAGAGAAAATGAAGAATATGGAAAGACTGAAACAGAAGAAATGAGAAATGGAGAAGAAAAAAGAGCAGTTATATCACTGACATGATAAGTTCACACGGACCTCAAATAGCTAAGTCCGTACGAACATACAATAACATATCAAGTCTGCACAGACCTATTTGAGATAGTCTGCAAAAGTTAAATATAAGTCCACGCGGACCAATGTGTGGATGTCCGCACAGACTTAAAACCATCGAAATTTAAAAGGGTTAAGTTCATTTTTCTTCCCTTAAAACTGACATTCTATTTCTTTCTTACAGGATCAATTCAAAGTAACCAGGCTCACTTTCTTCCAAGGAACAACATCAAAGGTCAAGCCATTAAGCTTGGATTAACACCAAAGTTTCAATCCACCAAATTTGACTCTGCATCTAATTTATGTTATAAGGTTCAACCTAATAAGCCAATCCACCAAATTCGACTCCATGTCCAATTTATGTTATAGGGTTTAGCCTAATAAGCCAATCCACTAAATTCAACTTTGCATCTAATTTATGTTATAGGGTTTAGCCTAATAAGCTAATCCACCAAATTCGAATCCACGTCCAATTTATGTTATAAGGTTCAGCCTGATAAGCCAATCCACCAAATTTAACTCCACATCCAATTTATGTTATAAGATTCAGCCTAATAAGCCAAGCCCTAAATTCGACTCCGTGTCTAATTTATGTTATAGGGTTCAGCCTAATAAGCCAATCCACCAAATTCAACTCTATGTCTAATCTAAATTTTAAGGTTCAGCCTAATAAGCTAATCTACTAAATTCGACTCTATGTCCAATCTAAATTTTAGGGTTTAGCCTAACAAGTCAAACCATAATGTTTTAGGGTTCAGTCTAATAAGACAATCCAAAATCCCTATCCATTTGATCAAACCTCATCGATCAAACAACCTTAGGTGTGATCAAAATTACTTAGTTAAGAGTGTATGAACTTTATCATAATGGCATGAGATGGCAATCTAGAGACATCAAAGCAAAAACATGTTTAGACCTAGTTGGATTTTCACTTCATCCAAGACAAGCAGGCACCCACATTCAATGTAGTTTTCTTCACAATATTAATCCTTTTCAAAGGGAAGATACGACTCAAGTTTAGCAAGCTTTTGCAAAGATGAAGCTCTGCATCAAGTAAGTACACCCACTGGTCAGTATTTCTAAATTTAGTCCTTTGTTGTGCACTATTCTAGTTTATACATTACACAGCACACACCAAAATAGGGGCAACTGTAAACACCTCACCCTGACCAATGATGATAACCAAAGATGACTCTTGAGCATAGCACAAAAAGCCTTCGAGATCTAAGTCTGCATGGACTAACATCCTCAAATACTTGGTTTGCATGGACTAACTATAGAAGCAAGTTAGGACTTGGCCCATAAAGACCATGGACCATCACTTCAGAAGCCTTGGTCCGCACGAACTTATTGATAGAAATAGACTCTGAATTTAAACATTGCTTGTTTAGTCCAAGGGTCAGAATCCAAAAGGGATTAGGACTTCCTCCTAACCAAAAGGGATAGAAAAATCTAGAAAAGAGATATAAATACATCTCTTCAAGGAGGAACAGGGGTTCAAAAAAAGACATACACTAAAAAACCATAATTACCATGATTCCAGTAGCAAGAGGCATTAAAGCTTAGTGAGGTTTGTAACAAGGAAAGATTTTAACCATTCTCACATGCATCAAAAGGCTTTTATGCTAGTGCTCAAGGAGATTCTTTTACACAGGTAATATCTGAGGTCTATGAATGAGTTTTCTGTATCTTTTATGAGCCAATGATCTCTGAGATGATCAATTTATGAGGTGATACCTTGTTATCCCCATTCTCATTAATGATGAGTAGGCTAATCATATTAGACATGTAAATTGTGAATTTGATGTCTGTACTTAGCAGTAGCCATGCCATGAGAAGTGAATTTCATTGTATAAATCTGACTTTATATGAAATTATATCCAAATGGACCTAGTAACTTTGAAGGCAAGTAATTATGTTAGTTTGCACAGCCTTATTATATGCATGTTAATTAGGTTTGGTAGTCTGCACGGACCTCCTGTCACAAGGGTCACACATCCGCATAGACCTATGAATGATAGTTTGTATTATAATCCCTTGTTATACCTTACTACCGTGATTTATAATCTATGGTGCATCTATATTAAATGTGTTTTATGATTTTGGTGTTTATACATGCATTAATGGTTCAAGATCTAACTTATTTGGCTCTAATGTTTTTTGAGTTGTTGGTTAGATATCGCACTAGAGTGAAAGTATGAGATGGACCTAATCTTTCCTTGGTGAAGGTCTGCACAGACTAAGTACCGTTACTTTTATGTCGATATAGACCTAACGACGCTGAAGCGGGCTAGTTTTAGGACCTTAGCTTATTCCTTTGGTTTTGTACTACTTGCACTTCTTTGCTTCTTTTTGGGTTGTAATAGCTAGTAAATAACTTGTTTAACATGTTAAAAGCTAATTTTCACATCAAATGATTTTATACATAATTAATTGGTGTCTTCCTAAACAAAATGGTTTTAAGTTTTCTTTAATCAAAAGTCATATGAAAAATGTATTTTAATAAAAGGCCAATCTCCTAGAGATGGGAGTTGGGCTATTATCGCCAATTCTTATGGAATTATGGATAATTGTCAACTTAAATAACAATCAATTAATGACCCACTTTATGGATGTACAATTTACTTTATTGCATTCTTTAAATATTGCACTTTACTTTCTTTACATGAAAAGGTGGCATAAATGCTTTAAATATAATGCATGCTTGAATGATAAGAGGTTGATAAAAATTATAATATACATGGACAACATATTATTAAGGCATAAATAAGATCTAAAATTCTAAACCTTTCTGGTGTAAAAGATCAAAGGTCCTGGTGTAGAGGCCGGGTGGCGACTCCATAAATCACTCTCGTCCCCGATAAAAATACATAATCTCTATAATAGTCATTGGCATAACATGAATTCTAATGGGCTCATCACTATATAGTCTAGCCAATCTGTTTAGAAACTAACCCATCCTAATCGGGTAACTTAAACTATCTTGACCATCTATTAACAATTGTTCATGCACCATTACATTTACCTTTACTCAGTAGTGAACTCATTACAAAACCCAAAGTAAGCTTTTTTTATTGTCACTCTAATTCTCTTTAATTTGTAGTCTAAAATCTAACTTTACTTGTAATTCAACCACTACTATCTCTTCTACAATAACTAGTAACCTAAAATTCATAATCTCTCAAGGTCACCATAAATTTCCCTATACTTAGCATCTATCAACACATTAGCTTTCACTGGTAGATAGTTAATCAGGCACTCACAATCTTAAATCAACTCTATCCAGCTTCTTTACCTCAGGTCCCTTCTCTTGAGTAAAGAAATACTTTAAATTCCAATAATATGTACTTATACAACATTCCTCTTATACTTATAATACCATCGTATGTTTCAAAACAACCACAATGATAACTAGCCCCAAATTAGGGGTAAAATGATCCTCCTCTTATGGCTTTAATTTTTTTAAAGCACAAGCCATAATCTTTCCATCTAGTATTAACACCTAACAAATTATTCAGTAAAGCACCCCTGTATATAATAAAGTCCTTACCTTATTCAAATTGAATCAAGATAGGAACCTCTATCACCCTCTATTTCAACTTAGCAACTATCTTGACATTAACTATCCCATACAATTCTTACATCCTTCCTAATTAGCCTAGTCAAAGGAGTAACAATAAATAAAAGTCCTCTTACCAGTCATGTATAACATCAACTAAGCTTAAAAAATTTCTTATCTTAGTTACATGCCCAAAAGGTTTAAATTATAAAACTATCTCACATTTACTGGGGCCAATTCTGACTCTCTCTATTGAAACTATGTGGCCTAAATAAAAACTTCATTTTCCCAACTCACAATTATTGAGTTAGGCATACAACCCTCTTTCTTTCAAGTTCTATATCACAACCCTTAGATATTGTTCATATTCTTTCTAATTCCTAGAATACACCAAAAGATCATCCAAGAGCACTATGACCACTAGTTTACATAAAATGAAAAAGCTTTGCCCATTTCAATCCATGAAATTGCTAAGGCATTAGTGAGCCCTGATGACATCACCAAAGACTCACAATGTCCACACTAGGTACTGGAAGCAATCTTAGTAATATTAGCTCCCCTAAATCCTCAACTGATAATATCTAGACCTCATATTATCTATAATAGAAAGAAGACTAGCCTCTCTTAATGGTCAAGAAGATCATCCACCAGACAGGAAATACTGACCCTACACATTCACTCTATTCAAGTACTTTTAGGGTAATGTATAGCCCAAGCAATCTATCCTTCATTCTCATAGATAGCTTGAACACTTACTAATAAATTATATTAGGTCTAATAAAACCCTTATCACATAGCTCTTACAACTATACTCTTAGTTCTTTTATTTCCACATATGCCATCCTTTGAAGAACAATAAATAATGAAGCAATACTAGGATACACATGCACTTCAGAATCTAATTTTCTCTAAGATGATAACCCTATTAGCTCAATAAGAATATATTAGAGAATTGAGCTTTAACCAATAGATATGATAGATTAGAATTAAGCTAGTCTGATCAATACCTGAGGCTAAACATGTCTATCCCCTCCTAAAGGAGTTATTATATCCTAATAACAAAGATAAAATTGTTTAAAGGATTTCTCTCACCATCCACTATCTCTAACAGTCTTCATACAATCTGAAGGGTTAACTTCCTATGGTTACCCTTAATTATAGCCTAATACTTAATAAACCACTACATCCTAAAAGTACCTTAATATATTGAAATACAACTTAATTAACCCATAACAATCCATGCCTCTAAATGACTAGAGGCATTTTTTATACATCCCTTTCACAATCACACATTGCCCCATAGGGCTGTTAACTATAATGTCTACATCAACTTGCTAAGACCCTATCTTCCTATTTTGTGCTGGTGTAGTCTATGCATAATAAACATTAAATCAGAGGCTATTAGAGCTAAGACTAAAATATTAAATAACAACATACTAGTCATACCATCTGGTGCTGTAGCCTTTTTTTTAGTCTCACTATACACTGCCTGGCTGAAACACAAGCATTACTTCTAGCACCCTGACTAACACTGGACTACTCTCCTTTAGTCTATTTCTAACCCTTACTTTAGGGTGTAACATTAGATATCTATGTTTGAGAACCCTTTGTATTTCTCTGAGGACACTCTTTCTGTGGTAGCCTCTAACACCACATTAGAGACATTCTTCTCACTTGCCTCTTATACATTGCTCTAGTGACTCTTCTGACAAAAGCCACACATGGGTGATCCACTCCTGATACCCTCTCTGGTACTAGGACCTGGACTAAAATTATGCCTGTAATTGACCTTCTCTTTTTATCTTGCCAACCTAGTACTACACTGGGCTATCCCATATTGCTCTGCCTCTTTCTCTAAAAGTGGTCTTCTTATTGGTACCATTTCTTTCTAGCACATGCAACTAATACTGATACTACCAAATCCCTCTTGTTGAGGTTTAGTTGTCTATATCTTTGATTCTACATTCAGTCCTATAAAGAGTCTCTTATATTCTGTATATGTTATTGAAAATAATTTCCTCAACATACTTTAGAAATATAGTAAAATCCTTTCATGTGCTACTTTTCACAGTACCAGGACAGGGTTTCTCTTGCTTATTATCAGTCAATCACTCCTGACTCTAGCTGCTAAGTAGAACAACTAGGTTTAGATGTTGATACTGAAACTGCTTCCTACAGAACTATGGTTAACAACCTAATTGGTTCTATAGCCCAAGGTCAATCATTTAACTTCTACAAATTTCCCACTAGATCCTTCTAACTAACTCCAATATCACTTCAGTCAGCTCCTATAATCCATTTATGCTATAATCAATTTGGTTTAGCTATTACCAAGGAAAATTCACATCACTCTAGTATTTCCTAAAAATTTGGTAGCATAATGGCTGCCTGGGTCCTAACCCAAAATTTAGTCAAACCTGTTTAACACTTCCATAAGCAATTCACAACACTCGGACCCATCTGGTCCCCTATTCTCAGCCTATCATCATCATCTAACACATATCAAGCTTAGACCTTAAGCCATAAATAAACATGCATAAATATAAAGCCTCAGGCTCACATTAACAACATATATCGCATATGATCATACATGTACCAAAAAGCATATAGAAATACTTAAGTTATATCAGTAGGTCATATCTACTTAATTACATGACATGTCCACAACTTATATACAAGTTCTACCCCACTTTTACTTAAGTACATGGATATCATAACTACATAATAATTACATTTAAAGTCTTTATTTGTATCCTCTAAACTACTATCATCATGCTTTACGAGGTAAGTCCCGCTATTGTGTACCTGCGCACCAAAATTGGTATGCTGAGTATACGAGATACTCAGTGGTGAACTTAAAGTAGTTTAATCATGGTGTAATATTATTAACTTATCTGTGGAGTTAAAAGTATAAGTTTACTTCATTAAATATCTTAATTATTCACTAGGGTGCCAAATTACTAAAATACCCCTTAGGTATTTTTAAAGTCTGAAAATAGTATTTTTACCTTAAATAGATTAGTTAAAACAAGTATTATTGTTTTTAATTAGCAAGCTTTACCAAAAATTACTATATTCACTTATATGTGGAAAATTTACCAAAATACCCTTTGACTATATTTTTACTATTTTTTGTGTAAAAGTACTTCAATAAGCTTAACCCTCCTTCTTAATGATTATTCTACTTTTTACTTGATTTCATTCATTGTAACTAATCTGGAACATCTTGTGCAAAATGCCTAAAATACTATTTAGCTTGCATCTTATCAGAAATTAGGAAATACTTTTCCTTTATGCTAAATTTTTTTGTTCATAATCAGTCTATTCTTTTAATTAATTTAATTCTCTAGCCCAACTAGAAAGATGATGCTTTAAGACACTAGATCTAGAGGGA
>CANXYI011790082.1:0-10023 GCA_948208565.1 Hura crepitans
TATAGTTATCATTTTGTTTAACAACATATGTAAAAAATTACCAAAATGCCCTTAAGTCTATATTTCATCAATTATTTTGGAAAATTATCTAATTATGCCTAATTTTATTTTATGACCCTATTAATTATTCACTTAATTTAATTCACTAGCCCAAATAGGAAGATGACACTTAAAAACACTGGATATAGAGGGAAAATAAACTGGTACAGTGGCCTCCATTCTGGACTTGTGCCATTGCATCGGCATATGTGCCATAATAGAGATCAACCCGTAGCTTCTCTAGACATAAATAAATAACATATGTGTGACATAATGGAGATTAGCCTATAGGCCTCCCTAGCAATAAATAAACATCATTAGAAATGTGACATAATAGAGATCAGCCCGTAGGCCTCCCCAGCCATAAATAAGATTCACTACCTGAATATCATAAAACTAGCAACTATAAAAACCCTAAGTTAACTAGTCAACTCATCTAGTAGGTGTCAAAATAATGGGCCAAGTAGCTTATTTTAAGTCCATTTATTAACCAAAAGTGTTCTTATAATAATTAAGTTGCAATAACATATAGTTATAGATTTTATCACACAATTTATTTTTCAACTAGTCTAGTATAGCAACATTTTGGCACTACCGGGTAAAAATCCCAAATTAATATTAAGTTATGTTATTACCAATATATAAGGTTTAATATGTTATAATTTATCATAGCATTAATTCTTTGGAAATTAACACTTTCTATCTAGTGACATTTTTGATTTAGGTAATGGCTAATTGGACAGTTATAAGTTATTTTGACCACTTTTCAAAACACATTTCTAGGACTATTTTAAGTCCAATTTTAGCACAGTTTTCAACATCTTATTAAGCAAATTCATAGGTCCAAAGCTAATCATATCTAGGCCACTTCCAAGGCCAAATAATAAGTATAATTTCCATTTATACTTATATCCAAATCTAGCCCCAAAGGCACAAGTTTATGTTTATTTCTTATAGTTCATTTCAAGCAACTTTTTAAACAAGTATCCTGGGCAATTTCCATAAGTTTTAGTTCAACCTTTTTAGTCATTTTAAAGATACATTCTCAAAGTTTATTTAAAGTATTATCATTCCATATACATTGTTCAATTCATGATTAATATAAGACAATTGCCTTGACTAATATAATTCATATACCTAACACTTCAATAAGCCAAATTACATGCCATATTGCCATCAACATGCTCTAAGGTTATCAAGGAAAATTATGCATAATTCCATTCCCTTTCTACCATATATCTATATCCATCTACACATATATGCCATGAACACACATACACACATACATACTCAATTTCAAGCCAATTCTCATAAGTTACAAAACATCACACACAAAATTCATTCATGGTAGTTCTCGGGTACAAGGATGGGAGATACTTCTCATGATGTTTTCCCATTAGAATTACCATAATTCTTATTCTAACAAGCTAAGAAATCCTTATTTCATGTCCTAAGCATCATATATCCCATCAAAACATCCATACACACCAAAATCAACTAGCAATTGGAACCTAATTTTCAAGTTCTTTGAAACATTGCTCCCTAATTCACTAAGTAATTATTTAATCAACCAACACATTGAAGTAATTATCCATAACTCAACTTCTCAGCCATCTTAAACTATTGTTCATCATCTTAGGCATCTCATTTCATGAAAGAAATCCTTGAAATTCACTTACAAGTGTTTGAAATCCCTTGAATCCTCAAGAACACCAAGTTGTCCAGCTTCTTCGATGGCTTTCCTCGCTCTATGTAGACTTCAATTTACCATCCAATCACCACAAACACCTCACACACATAGTCACATAGGTGTTAGGCATGGTCCAACATCAAATGATAGCCAAAAAACCTAAGAAATGGAGGAGAAATAGCCATGAACTCACCTAAGGGTCAACATTCTGGACTGTCTGAACTAGTGACTCAATTGAGAAGTCCTTTTTGCCTAATTCTTTTTCCCCATGGTGCCTAATAGACAAATCTAAATTTAACAATAAGAATCACCATTTTTTATGAAGGAATTAGAAAGTTATGCCCAGTTCATTTCTCCTTTGGCATTAGTAACAATAAGGAAAGGAAGAGAAAATGTTTCCTTCATTCCAAGTTGAAATCCACATATCTAATGGGTTTTACCACTTGGCAAGCTTTTTTGGATACGTGGCATGGTGTGGGTCCCATTTTAACATGACAAGGGTGGTCCCAACACTTCTTAAAAATCCCAAAACCATCTCGATTTTTGGCAAAATTTAGAAATTTATAGTAATTCACTCAGACCTCAGAAAATTATGCTATTCATTTTAAATTTCATATTTTAATCACTTCTATCTGCTCATAAATTTTTGTGGTCAGATTCCATCGTTAAGATAGTTTTTAAACTACCTCGATTTGCATGCCAACCTCAAAAGTTATAAGATTTTGCAAATGATCTCAAAATCCAAAAATACTTTCACTAGTGGATCCACTGGAATTTTTAAGCTTCAGGGTCCACTATTTTCAAGTCTGTCCGAGCACATCCCTGGTCAATCCTAGCCAGAAAATTTTTTATTGCATAAATGCATTTTGTACTACTTAAAATGAATTATTAGTTCTACTAAATTTTAAAATTTTAACTTTTTCATCAACTTAGAGCCCTTAAAAGTTTCATGACTAATGCCATTACCTCGATCTACATGCAAGTGACCCGGCAACCTAAGCACACTTCCTAGACCCTATGGCACTATTCATAGAGCCTTAATTCATGGGTGTTATAAAAGGCTTCGCACATTTGAGGGTGTCACATGTTAAAAACCCACCATCTTCCTCTAAAAAACCCTAAAAAGCTGACACAATTTCCTTTGGTTCTCCTACCATCTTTTTTTCTCTCTCCTTCCACACACCACTAATTCTTACAAAAATCACAAGCCCTAGACCCTCTATGACCTCTAGAAGCTAATCTAAGTGGAAGATTGGCAAAAGTGTGCCTAAAAAGAGAGATATTCACTTGAGGTGAATAGTGTCAAATTTTTATGTAAGTGAAGATTTTTTATTTTTGATTTTTTTTGGGTAGCCTAAGTGATTTTAAGGGAATCTATGTTTTTTGATTTTTAATTGGAGCTTTATAGAATTTTTTGGGAATTTTTCTAAGTGAAAATTATGTATGTTAGGTCAAAGAGAGAGAGTGCAGGAGGGAGATAAAAAAAGCCTTAAAGTGGTGGAAAAGGGGTGTTCTCACACCCTAGCTATGTTGAATTGATGTTAATTATGCATGCCATATGATTTTGCATGTGTATGTATGTGTGAGTGTGTATGAAAGTCATGAAAGTGAGTGCACTATGAATTGTTAGAAATTGATGGTATGATTGTGTTCAAGGCATGAAAATAATGGTGTATGCATGATTTGGTAAAGGGAAAATAAGTGGAAGTGTGGGTAGTGGTAATGGCTGAAATGTGAGTGTGTGTATGTCATGGCATATGTACATGAAAATGGCATGGAATGTATGGCCTTAATATGTAATTGGCATAAAAATAGGCATAGCAAAATGAATACAAGACATGGCATGAAACAACTAAGGAATTAATGAGTTATGACTTAAAATGACATGTAAGGTTATTACATGAAACGGCATGAAAAATAGTTAGTGAAAATGTGGAAAAAATTGCATAATTAAGCATGGATAAATTAGTGATCATATGGATGATAATGGTTGCTAAATATACAGATTAAGGTTGGTATATTTAATGGCATGGAAACCATGGTAGGATGAAAATGACCACATGAATTGTGATTACTATAAAAATGACCAAATGAATAGTAACATGAGAAAAATTGACCATATGAATAGTGCTTTTACAGAAAATGACTCATAATTGGGAAAGGTGGGTAAGTGCACCCTTATTGTAATTGTAGGATACTGGCAATGTTATAACACTTAAAAAATGATTGGTAGCTGAATAATAATGCTTAGATAGTAGTTTGGCCCATTAGTTAGACACCCATTAGATGGGTTGACTAGTCAACTAGGGAGATAGCAGTTGCTAGGCAGTTTGGTTCCTCTAAGGCCACTGTTGTATGATGGATATGGTGGGTACAGCTACAGAGGTTCTAATGTTAAACCCTACACTTTAAGGTATTAAAAGGTCCACCTAGGCTGATCTTTGCTACCTATTAGATTGATCATAGATATTGGGAGATCCCATAGGGCATATCCTTACTATCCTCCAGTGCTATGTGGGATATGATGATTTGAGATAATGAAAGGTCCTAGGGGACTAATCCCTATTATCCCCTTTATAGATACTAGAAGGTCTATGGATTGATCCCTACTCTCTGCCAGTCCAGTATTGGGAAGCTCCATAGAGCTGATCCCTACTATCAAACCATGTAGGTAGAGCTACTGAGACTAAAAATATAGGCCACTACACAGTATGGATCTCACTATCCATTATCTTAAAGTATCGTCTATCTGTTATGGGCCTAAAAAATAAATGGATTCATTGGATGTAAAAGAATATGACTAATAAAACTAGTTACTTGCATAATAAGATAATAAAATAGGTAAAACCTAGTTGATAAACCTATGATAATATGATATGCCATGATTTCATTACTTATGCTTGGATGTACTTCATTTCATTGATGTATGTGTATATGCATGACATGCATTTTTTTATATCAATTCCACCACTGAGTGTATACTTAGTGCGTCGGTGTTTCGATATGTAGGTTGTAGATGAGATTAGCTGCTAGCCTCACCATGTGTAGCATAGTTGTTTACTCTTTTATGTAATCGTTCTGTACTTTTTAAGAGATTTGATAATGACACTCGTGTATATGTGTGGATGTGTAGGAAGAACATGGTCCTAGATAATGTATAAGGTAACATGTAATAATGACTATTTAACTAATGTTAACTGATAAGATGTGTATGACCATGTTGCTTATAAAATATGACTGTATTGCTTGCTTATATGCTATGGGTCTGAGACCTTATGTTAATACTATTGGCTGTGTGTGATGTGACTTGGGGGGAAAAAAGGGTCTAGGAGTTGAGATATATGTGGATGACCACTATTATGGTGCTTTTTATGTAGGAAAAAAATTTTGATTTTTCACCTAGCGTAGCTGTTGTGCTGCCCAATGTTTTGTAAAATGGATAGCACGTATAAAATGGTATTTTATTAGACTAAAATAGGCAGTATTAAAAGGTTGTATTGTAATAACCACGATCAGTTAAGATAGGATAGTAATATGAAAGAATTTATAAGTGTTACAATAGTCACTGGATGGTTCAACAAGAAGTGGCACGCTTTGTCTGTTTCTTTTGAGAATGGGCAAAGGGTGTTACAACAGTCACTGAATGGTTCAACAGGGCCACTATACAACATTTTATCCTTAGACTCATGTAATGCTCAATCTTGAACTTACGTTATACTTGACTTTTAGGTCTCAAAACATCTTTGATCTTTAGATCCACATTAGTAGATTGACCTTTGGGTTTATAAAGGTCATACCGGGTATCTACCTCAGTTATCCTGAGGATATATGTGTTATCAAATATGGGCAGATGATAATGACCATGTGATGTAATCAGGTTTTTATAATCTTAATTGTTTATTGTGCATGTTTACATAGCTTTAAACATTCCATTTTATGTAATTATTTAATTGATGCAAATAGCATATTATGTTCAAATACATGTAGAATTGTGTGTTTTTCTCTTACATATGTCGATGATGAACTTCATATGCTTGGATATTATGTTATACCCTACTTATGTGTATAAATGGATGATTTTACATATATTATTTTGATTACACCCCTAAGTTGTTGCTTAGTGCATCATCTATCTTTGCGATGAGTAGGTAAAGAGAAGGACATTTTGGGTTAAAGTCTTAGTGCCATAACTATAAAGAAGGAGTATTTCTTTTTGGTATGTTGTGTACATAAATTTTGTGATGTAATTGTCTATAAAAGCACTCATATAATGTCTGGTGAATGGAATGGGCCTAATTGTATTTAAATGTGTTTTTATGGTTTTTGAGTGGATGTAACCTTATTAAAGTTGTTTAAAACTGCTTTTATTACATGATATCTCTTCTTAATGTTGAGATTGATATTTTTTGTTGATGTGTGATGTTTGGAATGATCAAAAGGATCATAGATAAAGAGTTTTTATGAGATATTGTTATAAAAGTGTTTTTACATATTGCAGCTTACTATTCAAATTTGGGATAGTGCGCCAGTACAACCGTTATGCTGCTAGATTTTCGGTAATAAGATTCTCAAACTTAAATTGCAGCTTGTTTTTGAAAAGTTTTTGCTAACTCATATTTTTATACAAGAGATGTTTTTATTAGCAACCGTCTATTATGTCTTAATATTAAAAAAGGTATATAGATGAGTTATAGATAACATTTTATGCGTGCATTCTTTAGTCGGTTTTGGCAACCAAATGATGTATTGACTAGGTAAGAGGTGTCACAATAAGGGCACATGCATACTAATTAAGCTTTGCCTTAATTTTCACTCTAATCATAATTTAAACATCTAGTCGAGACTACGTAGTCATAAATTTTTAATTTATGTGTATCACTTTACACATCACAATTCAAGATAAAAGCATAATAATACACACTTTAACTCATAGAAATCACTCACTTGACACAATATTATTAAATATGCATTAATAGACATAAATTTACACAAAATTTTCTTAAATTCTGCCCTTTTTCTCCTTGCAAAAAATTGTGTTGCCATTCCACTTGACAACAATAGTTTTGTTTTTGTTTCACCTTACATGTTAGCCTTAAAACCATTAGAAACTACAATAGTAATTGCTACCTCATTTGCTATAATTGCTAGTGTGAATCTAGTCTTTTTTCAATCTTTCTCACCATTTGTAGATAATGACAAACCCTATGTTAGTCATTGTTATTCCTCATTCACCATTGTTTCTTTCTTTATTCCTTACCAAAATTTCCTTTCCGTTGAAATTCTTCTAAACTTAAACAACCAATCTTCGAGGACCCAAAAATCTAATTCAATCCTAACATTAAATCTTATGTTCCACTATAAAACTTCAGTTCCTTCTTTCTCCTTGATTCTAAATACTCACTTCTTTCTCTTTGTTGTAAAGTGATTTCTACTTGACATGAATCTCGACATGAACGCAACTAAATTTCATTATTTAATTCTTACTTATAACCATAATAATCATTATACAATAGGTATTTCTAAATTAATTAATAGCATATAGCAATAAAAAAATTTTTGCCCTAGCTAACTTAATATCCAACCCAATCCAATAGACATATAACAAAATTCACCCTAGGCAAAAAATTGACACAAATGAAATCCAAGAAAATTTGAAATTTAAACCTATTATAAAATAAGGGAGCATATTTTGCCATTACTGTAGAATTTTAAACTTCCTATCTATCAAAAACACTCTACCTAATGGCTTCTCTATTCAGTGACTAACAAGCATTGGTCATTTCATTCCACTATTGCCTAAAATGAACTTAACTCTTTTTTGTCGAACCCCAAATACCAATGAATTGAAGGCAAAATTGCCCCACAATTTGGATCAACCTCTATTGCCGTCTATGATTTAGCATCCAACACTATTCTTTAAACTAAAAAAAAACGTCTTAGTTCCATTTATGATTCTTCTTTATTTCCTATTTCCTTTTTTTCTTTTCCTTTTTCTTCCTTTTTTCCTTTAGTTATTGAGAGCTCTAGAAATTTTTAAAGTTTCCTCAAATGTCAACTTTGAAATATATATAATCATCCAAATATATACATATATATATATATATATGTATATATATATATATATATAAGCCCATAAATTCTAAAAAGAAACCCACATATAATTCTTTTTTAATCATTTTCCTCAATTTTTATTGCTAACAATCTTATGTAAATATTTATTACATTTTCATGTGATTCTCTTGGAATCTATATGTAAAACAATGAAAACCCTCTTAATGATCTAAATGGTTAGTTAAGATTCACCTAAAATCCCTAAATTTTTAATCCTTTCATTCTATTTATCTATATTTTAGGGCATTGAGAATAGTTTTCACATCCTTAGGAAGCATCATTCACCAAACATGATTTTTTTGTATGTTACATTTCTTTGCCTTTTAAAAGAATTCCATTCACGAGTTCCAATTGAATACATATTCTCATTAGTTAAAGTGTCCCCTCTTAAACTTTTTATAGGAATTAATGTCATATGTCGACATTCGATCCTATTTACCCATACATAGAGTGAGAATTAAAGGAAACCATATGGATTAAAATTGATATACAAATCGAGTATAATCAGTTGGTACAGATACCAGTGTGAAAATTGATCGAGGGATATAACGATCATTTTTCAAATTGTCAAGGGTAATTATGAAAAAGGGTGATTTAAGGGTCATTAATATGGTGAACATGTGTAGAAGAGATAGACACTTCAAAATAACATGAGAAGAAATGAAAAAATGTGAAAAGAATAAGGTTTGAGACCTGATCTTAGTGAATAGTAACACTAGGTTGTGAATAGTATGAACCATGCCAAGTTATGGTTATTATACTAAAAATAAGTATTAATTAAAAGGTATTATGTGGTGCAGTTTGGGAATCAGTTAGGTCATATTAAAGGTTAAATAAGTAAAAGAAGTTTCCAATGTAGGGTCCTAATAAATAGTAACCTAGTTTTAGCTAAATGATAAAATATCTTAATTGAGCTCAAAAAAATCTAAAAATAACATGACCTTATGGTAAAAAATTCTAACTAAGCCAATGGTACTGAGGTTAGAATTTTTTGACAATAAGAAGAAATTTATTTAAGTTAATTAAAATGGTCATTTATTGGTTCAATGGGTTCTACTCTGTCAAAAGTTACAAATTTTGAGGGATGACTAATTAAAGTGTTTCTAAATTTTTAGTAACAAGAATGGAATTTATTGAAGCATCTATGAATAAAATTGAATTTCTATGCACTAAAATACTATAGAATTACTCTCATCCCTTAAATTTTAAGTGGAATGATCTTGGGCAATGAATGAGGGCTATATATAGGATTGAAACAACTAGAATTGGTGTAGACAATTATAAGCATCATCTTCTTCAAGCTCTCATGATCGCTAAAATTTCCTTTCTCTCTAGTAACCTTGATATTTTCTCTCCTTTCTACCTAAAATGCACCAAAACCCCCCGAATCAAATGTCTAGATTCAATCTAACACCTTTATAAAACCTAATTATGGTGAAAAACAAATAAAACATGGTGAACTTGGACAAATTCAAGTATAAAGAAATTTTGAGTTTCAAATTTCTAAACATGGTAAGTGGGTTATTTTCAAGATTTATTAATTGCCTATTTTTTTGTAGACAAAATAAGTGATTCTAGTTTTGATTTGGAGTTTAGAGCAAGTATGAATTTTCTATGAATTTTCTAATGAAAAATAAATTATGTTTATAGTGAATTTTGGAGTAAAGCATAGGATGATCAAATCAATGGTGTGGAAGGCTAATTTAGAGGCAAATTGAGTTATATGTAAGTGTTTTCAATGAAATAAATGCATGTGTGTTTGTTTGATTAATTTAATGTGAATATGTGTGTGTGTGTGTATGGAAATACTTGATTTTATGATTATGTTATGAATAATTCATGTTGAAGGCATAATTGAGTAATATGAAAGTGTATAACATGATACGATTTGGTAAAATTGGAAAAAAAATATGTTGAGTGAGTTGGGTAAATATGAGTAAAGAATTTTATGTTTATGTTATTGCAAAATTTATTGAATTTGTGTATACAGATGTATATTTATAGGAATTTAATGATATATAATGTATATTGGCATGATTAAAATAAAGGTTGGATTGAATATGGTTTAAATAAAATAAATTAATTATGTGTGTATATTATTTTGGCATAAGATACATACATGCATACATATATATATATATATATATATATCTATATATATATAACACAAATAAACCCAGACT
>CANXYI011790106.1:0-13271 GCA_948208565.1 Hura crepitans
ACCGGATGATGGATTTGAAAACTTTTGTTCTCACACGCTAATTTGGAAAAACAAATTTTCTTGTGAAGATTTTTATTTGGAAGAACGGCTTGAGAACTTTGGTTCTCAAATGTCAATTTGGAAAATAAATATTATTATGGTGATTTTTATTTGGAAGAATGGCTTGAGAACTTTGGTTCCCAAATGTCAATTTGGAAAATAAATTTTATTGTTATGAATTTTATTGAGAAAGAATCGAAATTTATTTTATTAGCAAAACACCAATTTATTGGGTAAAAATAGGATTTTGACTATTATTTCCTTTAACCATGTAAAACCATTTTTTTTTACCTAATTCGGTGTTCATGGAATATTTTGGTACTGAAATTGGATGTAGCATATGTAAATCGGGTAATGGATTTAATTTGAGAACTTTGGTTCTCACATGTTAATTTTTACAAAATAATTCTATTATGACTTTTATTAAGAAAAATCTAACCCATTTTATTAATAAAACACCAATTAATTAAATAAAAATATTTTGATTATTTTTTCAATCACATGAAAAATCATTTTCCTAATTATTACAACATTCACAGAATATACAAGGAAATAATTTGATCGAAAAATAAAACACAAGGCAATTACCTAAAATAAAATCTAACCAAATAAAAAATAAAAATTACATTTTGGAATGCCTAAAATACAATCTAAAAAATAATAGACAATAATAACAACAATCGGCCCCCAAATAATCAGATTACTTGCATCACAACAATAAAAATAATATATTAGCATGCAAATGAAAAATGGAAAATCGAATAGAAATTAAATAAAAATAAACAGTCGCAAAAATATAAAATATTATATGAATAAATTATCACATCTAACCAATAGATGGATAATGCAAAGAGAAAAATGAAATCAGCTCAAACAACCAAAAATATTATTTTTGATGTGAATCAAAAATAAAAAGACAGATAAAAAAATAAAATAGATAGTCACAAAAATACAAAATTTGGACTAAATAAATTACCACATCTAACTAGTAGATGGATAATGCAAAAAGAAAAATAAAATCAGCCCAAATAACTAAAAATAATATTTTTGATGCGAAGCAAAAATAAAAGCACGAATAAAAATTAAAGGAAAATAAGCAATCTCAGAAATACAAAAATATGGCACAAATAATTTACCACATCTAACTAGTAGATGGATAAAATACATAAAGAAAAATGAAAAATAGACAAAAAATGGGTTGGTTAACACACTAGTATATTTGCCTTTAGAAAGATCTCGGATCGGACTGAAAATGGTGCTTGAATCTTAGAAAAAAATCCAAAAAAATAGAGTTTGGTAGAGTATTTTTATTTTTTTTGTGTAGTTTCTCTCTCTAGAATATTTTCTCTCTCCTTAAATTGACTAACCTTGGCTTAAAATGACCCAATTGGCTTTTATGCACAACTCTCGAGGTAGAAAATGGGTGTTTTGATTGAAAACAGCCATTTTCCAGTGTAATAACTGCTAAAACGACCATTTTGTAGGGGCAAAACGGCTGTTTTGGCCATTATGGGCCCAAACGGTTGTTCTGTATGCGGGAACGTCCGTTTTAGGCCGAACAATCCAAACAGTCATTTTTTAAGCCAAAACGGCCGTTTTAGGCCTAGAATGGGTGTCCCACACACGGGACGGCCCATTTTGGGCCGAAACGATTAAAATGGCCATTTTCACTTGGGACACGGCCATTTTTTAGAGTTTTTTTAAGAAAATGTTTTGAGATATTTGGTTTGGACATAAAAAAATCAATTTTTTGGGATTTTTGTCCTTTTTATCATCATTAGGCAAACCGAACCTAAGAGCCCTAGAGACCCAGTGTCTACAATTGCCCCCAACTTTGGGGAGTTGAGTACAGAGTATGTGAGGTGACCTAAAGTTTAGAAAGGATAAAGACACGTACCTTAAGGTTGATCTTTCTGTATGATATGCCAGGACCAGAGTCAGTACGATCTGGGTAGTACTAGGACATTACACCTAGGTTTGAGTTGGTTCAGGTAGTGATAGAATGCTGCACCTAAAAATCTCTTGGAAGGATTAAATTTGGGTTGCCCTTGTTACTTACACCTTGGGTGCCAAAATTTAATTGAGCTAGTGCAGCGGCACAAGTCTAGAATATAGACCACTGCACCAGTTTATTTTCCCTCTAGATCCAGTGTCTATCAGGGATGTCTCTTGAGTTAGGCCAATTAAAATAATTAAATAAGATTTATAAATCCACATATGACTATAAAACATAAGATATTGGCATTTTAGTAATTTTCCACTAGTAATGAATAAAGGCTTAAATGGTATAGTTGTGCATAAAATGATTAATAATGACCAAACACATAAATTATATGACTTGTAATAATTAATTAGATAATTACATATAGAAACACCCTAGGGCTAAAATAGTAATTTTTGCATGCTAGTTTCTAGTATTGAACTGGGATTTCAGTATAAAATAAGAATTGAAATGTAATGCATGGGTTAACTATTGGACATTTTTTTAATGATTGAATTCACCACTGAGTATTTTTATACTCAGCGTACCTATTTCTGTGCACAAGTACCAAGATCAAGGACATCGCCTCATAAATTGTGTAGTGGAGTTCAGAGGTCATTTGTTAGAAGATTGATCATCTATAGATATATGGTTTTTGCACTCTATGTACT
This sequence comes from Hura crepitans, assembly GCA_948208565.1. Taxonomy (NCBI): domain Eukaryota; kingdom Viridiplantae; phylum Streptophyta; class Magnoliopsida; order Malpighiales; family Euphorbiaceae; genus Hura; species Hura crepitans. The sequence goes on from CANXYI011790106.1 coordinate 2,692, forward strand.
TAGGTAGGGAATATGGGAGTGATGTATATAAGGGACACAGAGTAGTATTTGTATTTAATAGACTGTGTTGTAATTAATCTTATAATGGTTTCTTTTATGTATATGTGATCTATGCTGATTCTTGTGAGGCTGAGGCTTTTTGGGCTTTTATTATAGCCTGAGGCATGTGATTTCTGTGGCATAAAGGATGTTGATAGGATGATATCTAGGGGACCAAAAGGGTCTAGGAGATGCGATATATGATATAAAATTTTTTTTCTAATAGAAAGGAATTTTGGGATAGTGACCCAGGCGGCTGGTATGCTGCCAAAATTTTTAGCATATACTAGGCTATGTTAAAATCCTTCTGTAATAGTTTGAACCTAATAATGTGAACTTATATGGACTATAGGAATAGACTGGACTTAATTTAGAGTAAGATAGGATTGCCCAGTGCAGTATTAATAAAAGTTAAACAAATGATTATGGGAGAAGTGAGATAGGTAACCTGGTGGGAAGTGCACCACTTATTAGGTTTCTTCGAGAATCCAGTAGGGTGTGTCACATTTTGTGGTATCAGAGCATAGGTTAAAGTTCCTAGGCTAAGGACATGAGTGCAAATGTCTAAGTTTCAATTCCTCTTAAACTATTACGGTGTTTGAGGCAGATAAAAAAGTCTTTTATAATAAAGATATGATTCGTCGAGTTACCCGAATAAGGGGCTAAGGAACCAGTTGGTTTTGTAACCATAATTATATAGGGAGTAGGTTATGTACTAGCACCTAAACCCAGTAATGTTGCACAGTAGCCAGAGTCACAAATGTTCAACTAACAGTAAGAAGGAGTAATCCCTATCTTGGTACACCAGGAACTAGTACATGAAAAGATCTTACTAGATTCCTAAAGTATGCCGAGGAGATTATTTTCAATGATGTGTAGAGAATGTAAGAGATTTTTAGCAAGACTGAATGTAGGGTCAAGGATATAGAAACAAACCTCAGGATTGGGATAGGTTCCTATTAGTAGACCTCGATTGCCTTCTCGGGTCAATAGTACTCTGTGTATAGTGGGTAACAGGAGTAGACCTCCCATGTGTGGCTTTTGTTAAAAGAGGCACTAAGGGCAGTGCAGAGAAGGCAAGCGAGAAGAATGTCTCCATTGTGGTATTAGAGACCATTACAGAAAGAGTGTCCTCAAGGCAGGTAGAGGGTGTTCAGGCACAGATACCTAATGTTGCACCTTAGAATAGGGGTCAGAGGCAGACTAAAGGAGAGCAATCTGGTGCTAGTCAGGGTATTAGAATTGAGCCTTGTGCTTCAGCCAGGCAGTGTGCTGCGAGAGCTAGAGAAGAGGCTACAGCACTAGATGGTATAACTGGTATTTTGCTTACCTAATGTTACAGTTTTGGCTTTGATAGACCCTGATTTAATGCCCTCATGTGTATGTACTGCACAAGCATAGAATAGGCAAATAGAGCTTGAGCATGTTGATGCAAACATCAAAGTTAGTAACCCTATAGGGCAGTGTGTGATCGTGAACAGGGTGCATAGAAGACACCTTCTGGTGATTCAGGGCCATAAATTGTTGTTGATTTAGTCGAATTGCATTTCCATGAAATGATGTAATCCTAGTATAGATTATACTACTAAGTATCAATCTACGACTGACTGTAAACTTAGAAAGTTGACCCTCCAGATTATAAAAGGATTCATAGTGACCGTGGATAGTGAGAAGAACCTTCTAGATAATCTTATCTTTGCTATTAAAATTTAACAACTCCTTCAGAAGGGGTGAGGCCCGTTGGGCCTATGGTATTAATCTAAATGTTTAACTCTGATCTAGTAGATTTTTAGATTATACCTAATTGTGTTAGATTCTTTCTGTAATGGTTGAAATATGATAATATGAACTAAAATGGATTATAGGAACTAACCTGAATGATTTTAGAATCAGATAGAGTTGTCTAGTATAGTATGAGTAAAAGTAAAATGAATGAACATAGAGGAAATTTCACGATGGGTAACTTGGCGGGAAGTGCACCGCTTATTGGGTTTCTTTGGAAATCCAGTAGGGGGTGTCACGTGCTTTGTACTTAGATATTTATAACTGCTTGAAGCTTGACCTAAGTGCTACTTCCTAGCTCCTATTTATTTTATTTTTGTTTTTATACTTAACTTCATTCTTATTTCATAATATATCTATACATCAATTTACATTTAACATTTCTAAGGATTTCTTAAAAAAAATTACTTGATAGTTTCATTCATTTTGGTACTTGATTTAAGCTTATTCATTAGATAAGGACAAAAAATGTGATCCCCTCTTCTATTTTTAAATAGATTTCTCTTAATATAAAGTCCTATTTAAAGGTCACTCATAGTCCCCTTTCTTGGAACTTCCTCATTGTTTACTTTTTATTTTTTTAGATTTGGTTCTATTTATTAACAGCATTATAATTATCCTCTTTTAGTGGATCTGAAATTGAAAATGTTGGCAGCCTAGTTTGCTATGCAATTTTAGTATGTTTAATAGCAAATGTTTGTTACTTATTTTAGTGTTGAGTGAAGGTTTATGTTATTTTTAAGCAATAACATGTATAGATCTAACACATCCAAATCATTTAAAACAGTATATTACACATTTAGATCAAATTTAACATATCACATCATCTAGAAACTATTGGATCATTGTTGTCCATCTCCATCCACCATAAAAATCAGACCTCACTTTTATGATGCATATAAAGAAGGGTTTCTAAATAACAATCATATAAAAAAGTAGGATGATTAATGGATCAGGCACTGACTTTTTCTAATATTTGAAAATCATTCATGACTTCATAATATTAGAGAGAAATTATCTAAGGAATAGAAAAGAAACTACCTAAAAATATGTAGAATTTGTCGATGGATCTAGTGTTTGTTATGGTGGTTGTTTCCTTGTCTGGCTTTTCCTTTCTTGAATCTCTTCTTTCTCTTCCTTTATGTGCGTTTTTGCATTTGTAACCTAGAATTTTTTTTGTAACCTCTCTTTTTTCTTCTTTTTTGCTCTCAATTACCTTTTCTTCCTTTTTTTTATTATTAGTATATTCCCCTTTTTGTTTTTTCTTTCTTTACTTTTTCTTTTTATTGTATATATCCCTCATTATTGGTTTTTCTCTATGCTATTTATAAATGCAAATAGTGGCAATTTATGCAATTTTTTTAACTTTATTTTTGTTGTTGCAATACTATGCATGTTGAGCTGTCATTTTATTATTGAAGATTTTTGGTAGATGGTTGATAGGGTTGGGTTTTTTTCGGTTGTTGACCACTTCTACTATAACACTCGTAATTTTTTGATATTATAAATAGGGACCCCTGAACAATGAATAATACTTTCAGGAACCCGAGATAAACTGAGGCTATAGAACGATAGAATTAATTAAAACATAATTATGAGAGAAATTTGGGACCAAATTAAAGTCATTTAAGGGGTTGAAATGGACGGTGAAGTTTGCTTATCGGTGTGCCATGAATAGTGATACAATTGAAGCTAAACAAAAAAAAATTTTAAAAGTGCTTAAAAAATTCTAAAATAGCACAACTTAATGGTCAAAAATTCTAACTAAGCTAATGGAATTGGTTTTTGAATTTTTTGAGATCAAAAAGTAATTAAGCATAATTAATTTATGACACTTTTACTCGAAAAAATAATTTTTACCGAAAAAAATTTTGATTTTTGGGGATTATTAAAATACTAAAATTGATGATTTTTAAAGCCATTAGCTGAAATTTTTTAGAATTTTGGCATGAGATAAGAATTTTTAAAGAGAAATTTGCTAAGAATTAATCTTAGCCATCTATTTGCCATGTGTCACACATCGACCCCTCCATTCCATACATAAAAGAGTACCCTAGACCATTCAAACTACTTTCATCATCCTTCTTTTTTCCCCTCACCTGACGCCATCCCTCTCCTCCTAAGCCCTCATTTTTTTCTTCTTTTACCGAATAAATCCATCATAATTATTCAAATTAATTACACTAGATTTGCCTTCACAACTCTCTAACTACTAATTTGGTGAGAGAAAGCCATAAGAAGGCTTAGATTCATGGATTTCCACCTAGAGTGAATAGTGATCAAAGTGAGTAAAAGTGGTCATTTTTATTTCCTAATATTTTTCTAAGATAGGATTCAAGTTACTTAAGGTATTTGTGAGCTTAGAATTAACTTTTGTTATGTGTAGAATTTTTGCGTGTGTATGTTTGTAGACAAAAAAGGAAGAGTGGTGGAAAAGAGAGAAAGCTAAGCTTGAAGAAGGGATTAGCACTAATTTGGAGGCTTGAGTAAGTGGATTTAATGATTCATGCATTTTGTTTTATGAAATTATGTTAACTAGGTATGTAATTGTGTATGGAATGTGAATTTTGGCATGTGTATGTTTGAGAGATGAATAGGAATGACTTATATGCATTATACGATGCTTCAATGATGGAGTAATTAGAGTAAAAACATGATGGATAGCATGAGACTTCAACTGGGCAAAACTTGCACTTAAGGAATTTAATGAACATAATTCATATTTATGGATATAATGTGTAAGGTTGCCAAATTTAATTGGTGTAACATGATTTTAAACACTTATAAGAAAAGAATATGAATTTTAGAGAGGTTATGCTAGGTTGACCAAATAAGGGAAACAATGTTTCCTTGACTTGAAATTAAATTGTTGATGTATGTAAATAGAATTTAATGTTAAATAATGAAATAGTAAATAGTATGAGGTAAAGAAATAGAAATTACTGAGTGAATGTGTTGAGGGGACTAAATGAGTAATAAAAGAGGAAGAGATGATGTGATAATCATGTATAAAGTGACGTGAGAAAATGAGCAAGATAACTCTACATGAGAAACAAGTATAATAAGGATGTGCATAGTGATCTGAAGAGAAATAAAATAAAGCTGGAAAAATAAGGATAAAAGAAACAATGAGATAATGACATGATATCTTAACCAATTGAACCATGTCAAGAGAAATAGACACAATTAATTATAAATCGAGGATTTAATGGGATATAACTGAAGGCCCATATTAGTTAGACACCGACTAGATAGGTCGACTAGTCAATTAAGGAGTAGTAGCTGCTAGGACACTACGGTGTCATGAGATGTCAATCCACAAGGACAACTGTGATATGATATTGAACTTTTTATGATGTTGTGTGGGTGAAGCCACCTTGAGATCCACGAGGGCCATTGCACCTTTAAGATATGAGATATGATGACAGATGCAGCCGTCAAAATCAAAAAAGAGGACCTCTTCACAAGCTTTGAGACAAGTGTAGCCATCGAGGTTCTAAGATAGAACCCTACGCACAGATTGAGATTTATGATGGGTGCAACCATTGAGGTCTAAAATACAGGCTCCTGTACAAGTTTAGATCACATTATCCAGTGTTTAAAGTATAGTCTTTTTGATATAGGCCACTTATTGAGATAATGAATATAATTAAATAAATTGAATGTAGATTAATGAGATAAAAGAAATAGAAAGGGGATTTATATGCATGAACTCCAGATAACTCTATTGTATGATAATACCTAGTTGTAATGCAAGAGGTGACTATGACAATAATGGAATAATGGTATGATGCATAACATATGAAACTGTATGATATATGACATAGGAGACAGTAGGATGCATGATGTGTGAGATTTAGTGCATGAATCATTAAATTCACTAATAAGCATATGCTTAGCATATCGGTTGTTCCGATACATAAGTATAAATAGTCTGTATGATTCAGCCTCATTAGAGCAGTATAGCAGTTAACTCACTTGGGTATACTCCTTATCTTTTGGTTATATATGTTATAAGTAGTTAGATGCTCTCATGTATAGGGATGGGTAGTGTTGTAATTATAGTAAGATGTAATACTATAGACAAATGTTATACTTGCATACTTATTGAGTTATATGTGTAGAAAAAATATATATTTTTATCGAGGATGAGAGCGGTTTAGTGTTTGGGAGTCCCCATCTGACCTCTACACTTAGACCTCTGATCTTATATACCAGAAAGGTTCTTAATTCAAATCTTATTTATGCCCCAATAATATGTCTTTTATGTATATTGTAACATTTATCAATCTCGTATCAAGTAAGCATGTATTACATTTAAAGCAGTTATGTCACCTTTTTGTGTATAAAAAATAAATTACGATATTTAAAACATGTAATAAGTATATTGCACATCCAAAAAGTGGGCCATCAATTAGTTATTATTTGACTTGACAATTACATGTAATTATATAAGGATTAATGTTAATCGCCTAACTCCCATCTCTAGGAGATTGGCCTTTGTTAAAACACATTTTTAGTGTGACTTTTGATTAGAGAAAATTTAAAACCATTTTGTTAAGAAAACACCATTTAATTATGTAGAAAAACCATTTGAAGTGGAGTTAGGCATTTTACATGTAAAACAAGTTATTTAACTACTTATTACAACCCCAAAATAAAACCAGAAGATATAATAGGTACAAAACCAAAGAAAATAAAATAGAACACTTAATTAATCCCGTCTGTATGATGCTAAGTCTGTGTAGACTCTGTGTAGATCTAGCAAGTGTCCGTGTGGACTATCGCTTCTAAGGGTTATTATGTCCATCCAGACCTCCGCTCCAATGAGAAAGGCCACTTGTATACAACTCAAAGGTTAAAAACACTAAATAAGGATTCGTAGGGACATATAAAGACGATGAGAAATACAAATACATGTGAAAATTGTAACTCAAAGTAAATGACTGCACGGATTACTTTCATCATAAGAAGGAGTCCATGTAGACTGTATGATGGAATAAATATGCTTAACACAAGTATATCCATGCGGACTATGTTCCTCGTGAAAGGGAGCTCGTGCGAACTATTTAACAGTTTCAATATAGTTAACAATATGCATATCATAGAACAGGATGATTATACAACATGATAACATCATAGAATATGGTAAACAGAGTGCATTAGAACATGATACATAAGTGAACATATAGGTAGATATAAGTCCATACGGACTACATTTTTCATGAATGGGAGTTCGTAAGGACTAAAAACAAATTTAGACATGCAGGAAAACATACCATCCATACGAACCACGTTCCATGTGAGAGGGGGTCCGTACAGATTACATGTTAAGACAGACATATGTAAAACCTAGTCATCCATGAGGACTACGATCCTTAGGAATCCGTGCGAACTGCATGTTAAGACATATATGTATGAAATCTAGTCATTCGTATGGACTATGTTCCTCTTGAGAGGGAGTCCACACGGACTTCATGCCAATTCCATGATACCAGTGATTGCTCATACATTAGTCATGTGACACAACAGCACACACATACATTAACACAACAGATATCAAACATAATTCGTAAGAAGCAATCAAGACAGTGTTGGATTTGGGTCCGTGTGGACTATATTTCTCATGAGAGAGAGTTCGCGCAGATGTATGCATGCTCACAGTTTAATTTGCGCATCCATAATCAAGATAATAGAACAAGTATAACATGCCAAGAGCCTATTTACACACAACAAGGTAATTTATACGAGTGACTTACTCCTATGACCAATATGGAGATCACCAAGGATCATCTCATTGATGGCCAATCATAAGAGATCATAGACCCATGAACAGTACATGAATGTGCTAATATACAATGGGAGGCCTTAGATCTTACCTTGTTATTGAGCTCTTAAATAATAGCACAAAGTGTAGAGGTTCAAAATAAAATTGATTTAAGTATTGGCTAATGGACTAGTGAAACGTATCCTTATTGGAGTTCTCACTTAAACTCTCAAAAAAGTGTTTTTGGCTACTGTGAATTTACCTCCTCTCTTTATACCCAAAAAAAGGTATTTATAGGGTTAGGATGAAGGGTTTATCATCCAAAAGTGATAGAATCCTTCTAAGATTGGGAGACACAATCTGGATAGGAATCCCACACTTCTGAAAGCTTTTTGTCAGCAAGTCTATACGGACTTGGGCAGACAAGTCCATGCACATTTATGTTGTGGGTTTTCCCTCGAAACCATAGGCTTTACCAAGTCTTTGGCCAGGTTTAAGTTAGTCCATGTAGACGTGGGCTTAAACTTATCTGGGCAGACCATAGGCCTTGGGCTTGATAGAGTTAGTTAAGCTAGCACGGACTTAGTCGATATATGTCTGTACGGATTTGTGGTAGGCTTGTCCGTGCGGACTAGCTTTCTAAAAGGCTTGTATTGTTGCTCAAAAGCCTGTCTCTAGTTATCATCATAGGCTAAAAAGTGAAGCATCTACAGTTGCCCCCACTTTGGTGTGTGCTGTGAAATGCCAAAGCAACAGTGCACATCAAAATACTTAAGTTAGAAATACTTACTTGGAAGTACACTTACTTGGCAAGAAGCTACATTGAATATAGATGCCTGCCTTTGAATCATTTTAAAAGCTTGCTAAATCTAAGTTGTATTTTCCCTTCGAAAAAAGAATTGTTATTGTAAAGAAAACTACACCGAATATGGGTGCCTGCTTATCCTCAGGTAAAGTAAAAATCCAACTAAATTAGAACATATTTTTGCTTTGATGTTTCCAGATAAGGTCTACAAGTAAGTGACATCAAATATAGATGTGTGCTCGCCTTCATGTGAAGATAAACTACACCGATTATGAGTACCTATTTGCCTTATGGGTTTTCCCGCTAGTCTATAGGCTTTGGGCCAAGTTTGAGTTAATCCGTGTGGACTTAGACTTGTCTGGGTGAACCATGGGCTTTGGGCTTGATAGAGTTGGTTGGGCTAGCACAGACCTAGTCAATGTATATCTATGCAGACTTGCGATAGGCTAGTCCATGTGAACTAGCTTTCAAAGGGGCTTGTGTTGTTACTCAAAAGCCTATCTCTAGTTATCATCATAGGCCAAAAAGTGAGGCATCTACAATATGTGAGTTATTGTTATTGATGAGGATGAGTTTTGTAGTGGATCAAAAAGATCCTATGAGATGAGCTATAAATGAGATAATTATAAAAGTGTTCATTTTTACAGGTTAAAATTTTTGGATTTTTACCCGAGCAGTCATTATGTTGCCGTATTTTTTATAAAATTGCCTTCAGTAGAAGTTCATAAAATTTTTCATATCTATCATGCATGAACCACCCGAGACACTGCAGTACATTTAAATAAACCAGAATAGGGATGAATCATATTAAAATTTGATTAGGAAACCTAAAGAAGTAACATTTCATCTCGGGTTAAACAAGTTGGGTGAGAGTAGGAAAATAATGGCTACCTATCGAGAAGTGGCATCTCTTGGCCGATTCAGAAGTGGATCGAGTAGAAGGTGTTACATTAGGTGGTATCAAAGTGGGATTAGGCATTCTTAGGCTTAGGGTCTTACATGAGTGCAATAGGATTGATTCCAGTTCTGAATTATGCTACTTGAGGCTAATAATTGTTTTTCTTGTAGTGAGACAAGATAAGCGAGCATACGTCACCTCCAGGTGAGGAAGTAGTTGAAAGCCATGCTTCACCTATTGTCTAAGAGCTTGCTTGATCAAAGACTCTAGTGCCTAGTGATGTTGCTCATCAAGTTCCTGCTAAAGCATAACCATAGCCACCTCTTCTACAACAGATAGTAGACTTACTCAGATAGGCCACTGCTGCAGCTACACCAACACTTGTACCACCTCTACAGCCCTAGCTTTGCAAAAAATCTATTTAGAGAGGTTTAAAAAAATAGGGGCTGAAGACTTCCTGGGTACCCTAGTAGATAATTCTACTAGAGCTGAATATTGGTTGGAGATGACTATTAAGATTCTACAGCAATTGCAGTGCTCACTAGAGGAGAGCTTAATATGTGCCACTTCACTACTGCAAAAAGAGGTTTTCCATTAGTCGGAGATCACAGTTGAGTATAAGACTATTGAGGAAAAGACATAAGACTTTTTCTTGAAAGAATTTAAGAAGAGGTGCATTTCATAAGCTTACATTGAGAAAAGGAAACAAGAGTTTTTAGACCTGAAGCAAAGGAAGAGAATAGTGTTTGAGTATGAGAAAGACTTTGCAAGATTGAGTAGGTATGCTAAAGAGTTCATCCCTACTAAAGAGAAAAAGTGCAAAAGGTTTGAGAAAAGCCTCGATATTGAGATTATAACTCAGATAACTACATCAAAGATCTAGGAGTTTGCCTCTTTAGTTATAGCTACCTATGACATGAAGAAGTTGTTGAAGGGATGAGAGAAACATATCAAAAAAAAAAAAGATTCCTTACTTAAGGGCAAGCCAGTTTAGCCTCAGTGGCGAGTAAGAGATGAAAGAGAGGACAGACATCCTAGCCACCATAGAGATAGGGACAGACCTAGAGATTTGGACAAAGCTCTCAGTTCAACCACCAGTGCCCTGATCTCTATAGTTAGGAGTTACCCACTGAGATAAGGCACTTATGAAGGAAGGAACAAAAAGACCTATTGGAAGACTCACCTCAGTACATGCTTTGTATGCGGATCTAAAGAGCATTTCCAGAGAGACTACCTTAAGAAGCCAAAAGGCAGCACCTAGATCTAGGCATCTTCACCCACTCCTGTTA
>CANXYI011790214.1:0-13980 GCA_948208565.1 Hura crepitans
GAGAATCCTCGGTACTATTATAGTAGATAGTGGATATGCTCAAACATACTTCTATAGTTGTTGTTCCACCTCCTCCACTAGCTTTAGTACCTCTACCACCATTAGCTCTTTTATAGAAAACACCTTTAAAGAGGATTAAAATATGGGAGCTATAGATTTTCTAGGTATAAAGGAGGATGATGCAGCATAAGTAGAGTACTAGTTAGAGAGAACCTTCAAAATTCTAGGACAGTTGGAGTGTATAGAGGAAGAAAGCTTGAAGTGTACAACTTTTCTCATTCAAGAAGAAGCACTTCATTGGTGGGATATTATTAAGAAGAGGAAGGTAGTAACATATCTCACTTAGGAGTTCTTCTTAATAGAGTTCAAAAAGAGATATATTTTAGATTCATACAAGGATAAGAAGAGACAGGTGTTCCTAGATCTATTATAGGGTAGGAGAATAGTGTCAGAGTACGAGAAGGATTTTACCAGACTAGTAAGATATGCTGAGCAGTTCATTCCTAATAAAGAGGAGCAGTGTAAGAGATTTTTGAGAGTCTTGCATGTAGAACTGAGGATGCAAATAGCTAACTTAAAGATCATAGATTTTGTAGTATTAGTAGCATTTGCATATGATATAGAAGAGATAATACAAGAGAAGAGAGACTTCATTTAGAGGAAGAGATAGTTCACTGTTGCACAGTCTAGTACAACCTTAAGTGGTAGAAAGAAAAGAAGAGAAGCACTATCTCAGTCTCAATCAGTGCACCAGGCATAGGGGTAGATAGAATCACAAAGATCTAGGTAGGCTTCTATAGTTCGACCTTGACGACCTCTATGAGCTACTAATGCTCCAAGACTAATAAGTAATAGGAATGGACCCCTGACTTACAATACTTGCAATAAGAGACACTGGGGGCAATGTTGGTTGAGTAGGAAGGGAGAATACTTTACTTGTGGTACCTGAGATCATTATCGGAGAGAGTGTCCTCAGAGACAGCTTGAAGGAGCCTATACTCAAGCATCTTTTATAGCATCTCAAAGAAGAAGACAAAGATATGGTAGAGGGAATCAGGCTAGTGATAGTCAGGGGATAGGATTAAAAGCCCGTGCACTAGCAAGGCAATATGTTGTTAGGGGCCGAGAAGAAGCAGTAGCCCTAGACGTCATTATTGGTATTTTTCACTTATTTGATGTTCCAGTTTTGGCAAGGATGGACTTAGGATCTACATATTCTTATATATACACCACAAAAGCAAATGATAGAGGACTGAACTTTTACTAAGTAAACATAGATATTTAAGTTAGTAATCTTATATGATAGAGTGTAAATGTGAATAGGGTGTATAGGCAGTGTCTTTTACTAATCAAGGAATATATGTTTCCTTTGGATTTGATTGAGTCACCTTTTCATGAATTTGATGTGATTTTGGGAATGGATTAGTTGTTTGAACACCGGGCTATAGTGGATTGTAAACACAAGAAGCTTACCCTTAGAATTATAGAGGGATAGATAGTGATAATTATTGGTGAGAGACACCTTTCAGATAATCTCATCTCAGCTATTATAGCAAGAAAACTAATTCATAAAGGGTGCAAAGCCTACCTAGCACATGTCATTGACACCAATACTTACACCCTAAATCTTGAATAGATTCTAGTGGTTTCTAAATTTCTTAATGTGCTTCCTAATGAGTTGCCAGGGTTGCCTCCATAGAGAGAGTTTGATTTTGTGATTGAGGTGTATCCTGATACAACTCTTGTGTCCTTTACCCTCTATAGAATGACACCTATTGAGTTGAAAGAATTGTAGGTGCAGTTGTAAGATCTGTTAGATAAGGGGTTTATTAGACCAGTACTTCACCTTAAGGAGCCCTTATTCTATTTGTGAAAAAGAAAGAAAGGTCTTGTGACATCCCCTATTAGATTCCCAAAGAAACCCAATAAGTGCACTTCCCGTTAGGTCACCCATTTCACTTCTCCCACAATCATTCATTTAACTTCTATTTATGCTGCACCAGGCAATCCTATTTGACTTCAAATACTATATGATCTATTCCTGTAGTCCATTTGGGTTTATATTATTAAGTTCAGGTTATTGCAGAAGGATTCCAACATAGCCCGATGTTTCCAAAACAATTGGCAACATAACGACTGCCCAAGTCACTATCCCAAAATTATATTCTACCTGTAAACACTTCTATAATAAATATCACATCTCCTGAACCCTTCTAGTACCTGAGATGTCATCCTATCCACATCATCTATCACACAACAACACAAGCTTCAGGCCACAATAAAACACAAAGAGCCTTAGGCTCACAAGCATCAACACAGATCAAATATACATAAGAGAAGCCATCACCTTGATTAATTACAGCATAGTCTAGTATATACAATTACTACCAAATGCCCCTTATATAAATCACACCTATCTTCCCCACCTAAGTACAGAGAGTGCAAATAACATATATATATATATATATAAACATGATTAATCCCCTCAAGAATGACCTTTGAACTCTATTGCATGATTTATGAGGTGATGCCCTTTGATCCTAGTACCTGCGCATCGAAATAGGTATGCTGAGTATAGAAATACACAGTGGTGAATTCATTCATTAAAAACATTTCCAATAGTTAATCCATGCATTATACTTCTATTCTTGTCTTATACTAATATCCCGGTTCAATTAAAGAAACTACCATGTAAAAATTGCCATTTTACCCCTAGGCTGTTTCTACCTATAATTATCTAATTAATTATTACAAATTATGTAATTTATGTCGTTGGTCATTATTAATCATTTTATGCATATACTACACCATTGTAAGCCTCTATTCATTATCAGTGTAAAATTACTAAAATGCCCTTGTTTATATATTATAATAAAAAATGAGTTTATTTATCTTATTTAATTATTTCAACTAGCCTAACACAGGAGACATCCCTGACAGACACTAGATCTAGAGGGAGTATAAATAGCTACAGTGGTTCGTATTTTGGACCTATGCCACTACATCGGCTCAACTGAATTCTAGCACCCAAGGTGCGAAGGATAATGTCTAGTCTACCCGATAGATTGGCCTGTTTAATCGACTAGTATAGTGATACCCTGGGAGCTTAGCCACTGTACTAGTCCTGTTTAAAGAATAAGATGTCACGAACTAGTCTGCATAGTAGACTGGTCTATTTTTCCAACTAGCGCAGTGGTCCTTTAGGACCTAAGCTATTGCACAAGCAATAAAGATACAATTCAAGTGAATGTTAGTCTAATTTGACTATCCGACTAGTGCAGTGGTCCTTTAGGACTTATGGCATTGCACCGACAATAAAGTATAAATCAAGTGATTGTCACAGTTTAATCTGACTGTGCGACAAGTGCAATGGCCTAAAATGCAACTAGGCTGTTGTACCGACATTGTCTAAAAGTCAATGAAATTGGCAGCTACAAAAATTCCCTAAGTTGATCGGCCAACCAATCCAATAAGTGTCTAACTAGTAGGCCATTTAACCTCCATCAATGTCTATTTCTTTACTAGGTAAGTTTTTATAATATTACAATCCTAAAAATAGATAGTTATAATTTTTATAGCATAGTTGCAAATTAGCCCGGTCTGGTACAGCCACGAATAAGTTGTACTGGGTAAATTATCAGAAAATATATTTAAGGATTCAAGTACACATAGTTAGTATATGTTATGATCAATTTAATTCCATTAATATATCATAATTCTAGGCCATTTACTATCCAGAGGATTTATTGGTTCTGGTAATGGTTATCTACAACAGTTATAGGTCATTGCGGCTAAGTCTTTCTAAGAATTTTAGGTCCGTTTCACCTTATTTTTTAGTGCAGCTTTAGCCAAAATTTACATCCATATCATAAAGCCCTAAGCCACCAAATCCTAGGCCATTTACAAGGCCAAACCATAGGCTTTGGATACCATAATCATCTAATAGAAGATATAGCCCTCAAGGCACACAAATAACCATGTTTCTCAGTCACATTCCATAGCCCTTATAAGCAAGGTTACAAGCTAATTTTATACTTGGTAGCTAGTCAAATTTTAAGGTCATTATTCATGCCATTCCTTAATTATGTTACATGCCATTTTATGGTGTACATTAATTGAATTCATGTAAAGATAATTTAAGCCATTGTAACTCATATAAATATATCATTTTAGGCATATTTAGCACATTTATACTCCATCACTTTCATGCCTATTTACACTAACATAGCCCTCGGGTTCAACTCTTTTTTAGACTTAATCATGCAATTTCATAATGTTCATTACACATTTATCTATCAATCAATAGTTTAACCACCCTTACATACAAGCCTTTACAATTCCATTACATACTAACTAGGCTAGACACATTATCATTTCAATGCCTACCACTTGTCACAATGACCAATTACATAACCATATTTCATGCCATTTTAAATAGTCTAGGCTCATAATATGTCTCAGCAATAGGTAGAATAGTCACACAATCATACAATTACCTCACACCTTATGTCTAGTTACATACCATTTATGCTTTAACTATACATACACATGCCAACCTTCAAAAGTACCTCTCAGCCATGTACACATCCTAAGCCATACATGCACTTTTCTATCAATTCATAAGAATTTCTATTTCTTAACAACATCCAAGATAATACACACACATTTAGCACTATTATCACATAACAATCATTATAACCACCTCTCGACCAACTAGGCAATTTCCACCAAACTCACTATTTTTATCAATTAACGATGTAAATCAACTACCATTGGATTTTATGCTACCATACCTCAATTTAATCACTTTTTTGAGCTAATTCACATACTTAATATCCTTACAAACTAAGAAAAGAGCTATTGAGAATTAGGGGTATGAAGTGAATGAAAGAATTCACTTACCTCCCTCACTTGAAGATCAAATTTCTACCATTTCAAGGTTACCATCATTCATTTCTAGCCCTCACGATGACTTTCTTCACCTCTTTCAAGCTCTTCCTTCCACCAATTTACCTCAAACCAAAGCCATACACACCCAAACATGTTAGGTACCCTAAGGAGCCATTTCTAGCCATGAAGCTTATGAAAAACCAAGAAAAGCCATGAAAATTCACCTTTTTCCCTTGCAAAACTACTTCTGACCCCAAGACCTTTGGTGATTTTTAACTTCATCACGGAAGTGCTTTTTACCTCCATTCTTTTTCTAAAACATCACTAACATCCTAACTTGAATTTCGAAAACCAAAGTTTGTAGATTTAGTTGGAGGAAGAAGATGAAGTACCCTTCCAAGTTGGTTGCCATGTTAATTCTACCTAAAAAAGAAGAAATAGTTTTGGCTTTTATTTGAAGGAAAAATCAACTTGTCAAGTGGCTTTACCACTTGGCATGGCCCTAGGCTGGCTGGCAAGTACATGGTGGGGTCCATAGCCACCCAAACCACCCCAACACGTCTCATTTTTTAACAAACTTTAAAAATTCACCAAAATTCACAAAGTCCACAAAAAATTACACCGTTTGTTTTAAAATTCACATTTTAATCCCCTCTACTTGCTCAAAAATTATTACAACCAAATTCTATTGTTAAGGCAATTTTCAGACTACCTTGATTTGCATGCCAACCTTAAATATTATGAGAATTTGCAAACGACCTTAGAATCAAAAAAATTCTTTCACCAATGGACTAAATGGAATTTTTAAGCTTTAGGCTCCACTATTTTTGGGTCTGTCCGAGCTCATCTCTGGTCAATCTTAGCCCGTAAAAACTTTATTGCATCGAGGGGTAGCTTACAATCTAAAATGAATTATTGGTTTTGCTAAATTTTTAAAATTTGCTTTGTTTATCAAATTAGAGCCCCTTAATGTTTCATTACTAGTGTCACTACCTCGATTTATGTGCAAGTGACCTAACATCTCGAGCACACTTCCCAGATCTAATGGCACTATTCACGGAGCCTTGGAGCACGGGTATTACATTTCTTCCCGTCTTAAGAAAATTTCATCCTCAAAATTATCTAAAGTAAATAAAGGAGGATACTGAGCTCTCATCTACTCGTCTAGCTCCCAGGTAACTTCGTTTATATTTTGGTACCTCTATTGGACTATAACAGTGGTATGGCCTCATTCTTCAACTATCTTGTTTCACTAGCCATAGTTTATACTAGTTCCTCCTCATAACTTAAATCTGGTTATACCTCAATATCTATCATCAAAATCACATATAATTAATCTGATCTGTACCTCCTAAACATAAAAACATGGAAAACATTATGTATCTATTGTAACTCAGGTGGTAATACAAGCCTGTATGCTAGAAGTTTGATATTATCTATACTCTTATAGGATCCAATGAACCTGTGACTCAATTTACCATTTTCCCAAACCTCTGCACCTTTCTCCTCGAAGAAAACTTTAGGAATACTTTCTCCCCAACTATATATTTGGTATTTCTCTATTTTAAACCAGTATATGGTTCCTATTTAACCAATGTTACCTTTAGCCTTTCTCTTATTAATTTCACTTTTTCTTCAGCCTCTTTGATTAAATTTAGACTAGAGATTTTCTCGCTCTAACTTTGCTCTATCCCGAAGGAGTCCTACATCGTCTACCATACGATGTCCCATATGAGTCCATCCTTAAGCTAAACTGGTAATTGTTATTATAGGTAACATCTACCAAGAACATATATAGATTCCAGTTACCTATAAGCTTAATAGTATAATCTCACAACATATTTTCAAATTTCTATACCACCCTCTGTGATTGTCCATTAGACTGAGGATGAAAAGCTATTTCATAGCTCAGCCTTATGTCTAAAACTGCCTATAGCTTCTTCCAAAAATTTAAAAGTAAAATAAAGATGCTTGTCAAAAATGACAATAACTAGCACACCAAGACATCTAACTATCACATCCGTATATAATCTAGCCAGTCTCTCTAAGGACTAATCCATCTTGACTGGGTAACTTGAACTGTCTTTGTCAATCTATCAACAGTTACTAATACAACATTGCATTTACTTCTATTCAAAAGTAATCTCACCACAAAATCCATGGTAAACTTTCCTCTCATTTTCATTATCGTATTGCTATAAGTATAACAATCCAAAAGGAACCTGATACTCAACTTCCATTTGCTAGCATGACAAACACTTGGTGTCATATTCTGTCATATCTCTTTTTATACTAGGTCACCAATAATAAAATTTCAAGTTTAAACTTTCCTCCTAAGATGTATGGGACAAGGAGCCTTATAAGTCTCCTTTAATATCTATAACCTCAGGTTATCTATACTAAGTGGACACAACCTATTATGATAATATAGATATCCATCCTCTATCACCTCAGACCCTTTGGTCTTCCCTTCTTTAATCCTACTTGCCATCTAAACTAATTGTTCCTCATCTATCTATCCTTCCTTAATTTGCTATCAAAAATTAGGCTTTATCTATAACCCAACCAACATAGCATTCCTAAAGTGTACTACAACTATCACTTATGCTTTTTAGGGTTATCTTAAATTTCATGCTCCAAGCATCTGCCATCACATTGGCTTTCCCTAGTTGGTAATCAATCAAATAATTATAATCTTTGATCAACTCCAACCAACTTCACTGTCTTAGGTTTAACTTCTTCTGAGTAAGGAACTATTTTAGGCTCTTGCAATCTGTACATATGTAGCATTTCTCTCTATACCAATAGTGTCTTTATATTTTCAAAACTACCTTAATGACAGCTAGCCCCACATCATAGGTAAGAGAATTCCTTTAGCATGACTTTAACCTTTTTAAAGCATAAGCCAGTACCTTTCCATCCTACATCAACACACATTCCAAACCATTCAGTAAAGCATCATTGTACATTATAAAGCCCTTATCATGTTCAAGTTGAATTAAGGTAGGAGTTTTTATCAGCATCTTCTTTAATTGCTTAAAACTGGCTTAACACTTATCATTCTAGTCAAACTTCACGTTCTTTCCAACCAGTTTGGTAAAAAGAGTGGCAATAATGTCAAACCCTTTTACAAGTCCTTTGTAATATCAACTAAGGCCAAAAAATTTCTCACCTTAGTTAAATTCCTAGGTGATTCCCTTTCTAGCATTGCCTTTCTTTTATTGGGACAAATTCTGATTCCCTCTACTGACACCTTATGGCCTAGAGAAGAAACTTCACTCAACCAAAATCACACTTACTAAGCTTAGCATACAACTACCTTTCTTTTAAGGTCTATAATATAACCCTCAAGTGCTATTTATATTCTTTCTAGTTTTTAGAGTACACCAGAATACCATCTATGAGCATTACCACCACTTATCTACATAAACTTAAAAGGCTCTATTCATTGAGTTCCATAAAAGCTGTTAGGGCATTGGTGTATCCTAATCGCATCACCAAAAACTCAAAATGCCTGTACTAGGTTCTAAAAATATTTTTAGGAACATCAGCTTTCTTAATCCTTAGCTAGTAGTATCCAGATCTCAAATCAATTTTAAAGAATATACCAACCCCTCTAAGGCAATATATATCCTAAGCAATTTGCCTTTCTTCTTTAATAGATAGCACAGGAGCTTTCTAAGGAGTTATACTAGGTCTAATAAAACCCTTAGCACATAGCTTTTGCAACTGCACTTTCAGTTTTTTTATTTCAGTAAATGCCTTTCTATAAAATGCAATAAGTACTGGAGCAATACCAAGATACACCTCTATTCCAACATCTAGTTCCCTTTGAGGTTGTAAGCCTAGTAGCTCATTAGGAATACATCAAAAAACATAGATACAACTAGAATATATGTTGAATCAGAGTTAAAACATTTAGATCAATAGCATAGGCCAAACATGCCTCACCCATTCTGAAGGAGTTGTTATATTTTAATAACAAAGATAAGATTGTCTAAAAGGTTCCTCTCACCATCCACTGTCACTCTCAATCCTTACATAGTCTAGAGGGTCAACTTTTTGTGTTAACAATCAGTTATAGCCTGATAATTGACAAGCTAATCTATCTTAGGAGTACATCAAACTCTTTAAAATGTAACTTAATAAAATTAGCACTAATTTATGCCCCTGAATCACCAGAGGGCATCTTCTATACACCCTATTCACAATCACACACTACCCCATAGGGTTGCTAACTCTGATGTTTGCATTAACATGCTTAAGCTCTATCTACCTATTCTATACTTTTGCAGTACATACATAGGGGGCATTGAATTAGGGTCTATCAAAGCCAAGACTATAGCATTAGATAAACAAAATACCAATTATAACATCTAGGGTTGTAGCCTCTTCTCTAGCTCTCATTGCACACTACCTAGCTTAAAGTATGAGCCCCAGTTCTAGTACCTTGACTAGAACTAAATTGGTCTCTTTTAGTTTGCCCTTGGCCTTTGCTTTAGGGTACAATATTAAGTGTCTATGTTTGAACACTCTCTACCTTCAGTCTTGTCAAGAATCTCTTACATTCTCTGCATATCATGGAGAATAAACTCCTCAGCATGCTTCAAGAATATGGTAAGATCCTTTCATGTACTACTTCTTAGTGTACTAGATAGGATTACCTCTGCTTACTATTGACCAGTCACTTGTGACTCTAGCTGCTGTGTAGCATTACTGGGTTTAGGTGCTCATACATAGCCTACTCCCTGTATAGCTATCATTACAAAATTAGTTAATTCCTTATCCCTCCTTCGGGTAACTCCAGCAATCACACCTTTATTATAGAAGACTCTCATATCTACCTCAGATAGCGTAATAGTTCAAAGGAATTTAAAACTTAGACATTTGCACTCATGTATTTAGCCTAGGAACATTAATAAAGCTCTGATACCACAAAATGATACACCCCCTACTAGATTCCCGAAGAAAACTAATAAGCGGTACACTTCCCATCAGGTTACCCATTTCACTTCTCCCATGATCATTCTTTTAACTTTTACTTATACTACACCAAGCAATCTTGTCTAACTTGAAATATAGTCTGATCTATTCTTATAGTCTATTTGGGTTCCCATTACCATGTTCAAGTTATTGTAAAAGGATTTCAATATAGCCTGGTGTTTCCTAAAATACTGGTAGCATAACAGCTGCCTAAGTCACCATCCCAAAATTTTGTACTACCTGTAAACAATTTTAAATAAAATATCACATCTTCTAGACCCTTCTAGTCTCCCAAATGTCATCTTATCCACATCATCTATCACACAGCAATCATAGGCCTCAGGCTAGAATAAAACATAAAGAGCCTCATGCTCACAAGGATCAACACATATCACATATATATAAGAGAAACCATCACCTTTATTAATTACAACATAGTAAGATATATACAATTACTACCATGGGCCCCTTATATACATCACACCCATCTTCCCCACCTAAGTACATAGAGTGCAAATAACAAATATATATCTATACACGATCAATCTCCTGAAGAATGACCTCTAAACTCCACTACATGCTTTACGAGTTGACGCCCTTGATCTTGGTACTTGCGCATCGAAATAGATACATCGAGTATAAAAATACTCAATTGTGAATTCAATCATTACAAACATGTCCAATAGTTAATCCATGTATTATACTTCTATTCTTGTTTTATACTGATATCTCGATTCAATTAAATAAACTACCATGCAAAAATTATCATTTTACCCCTAAGGTGTTTCTATTTATAATTATCCAATTAATTATTACAAATTATATAATTTCTGTCTTTGGTCATTATTAATCATTTTATGCATATACTACACCATTGTAAGCCTCTATTCACTATCAGTGGAAAATTACTAAAATGCCCCTATTTATATTTCATAATCATAAATGAGTTTATTTATCTTATTTAATTATTTCAACTAGCCCAACTAAGGAGACATCCATGACAGACACTAGATCTAAAGGGAGAATAAACTGCTACAGTGGTCTGCATTTTAGACTTATGCAACTACACTAACTCAATTGAATTCTAGCACCTAAGGTGCAAATAATAATGTTTGGTCTGCCTAGTAGATTGGCCTATTTAACTGGCTAGTATAGTGGTCCCCTAAGACCTTGGTTGCTATGTTGACCTTATTTAAAGAATAACATGTCATAAACTAGTCTACATAGTAGACTAATCTATTTGTCCGACTAGTACAGTGGTCCTTTAAGACCTACACTGCTTCACCAGTAATAAAGATACAATTCAAGTGAATGTCATAGTCTAATCTGACTGTCTAACTAGTGCAGTGGTCCTTTAGGACCTACTCTATTGTACTGACAATAAAGTGTAAATCAAGTGAGTGTCACAGTCTAATCTGACTGTCCGACAAGTACAGTGTCCTAAAATAGACCTAGGCCACTATACCGGTGTTGTCCAAAAGTCAATGAAACTGGCAGCTACAAAAATTCCCGACGTTGACCGGTCACCCTATCCAGTGGGTGTTTAACTAGTGGGCTGTTTAACCTCCATTAGTGTCTATTTCTTTACTAATTAATTTTTTATAATATTATGATCTTAAAAATAAACAGTTATAATTTTTACAACACTTTTGGAAATTAGCCCGATCTGGTATAACCAGGAATAGGCTGTACCAAGTAAAATATCAAAAAATATATTTAAGGATTAAAGTGCCCATAGTTATCATATATTATGATAAATTTACTTCCATTAATATATCACAATTCTATGCCATTTACTATCTAGAGGATTTATTAGTTTAGGAAATGGTTATCTAGGATAGTTATAGGTCATTGCAGCTAAGACTTTCTAAGAATTTTAAGTCTATTTCACCTTACTTTTTAGCACAGTTTTAGCCATTATTTACATCCATATCATAAGCCCTAAACCACTAAATCCTAAGCCATTTACAAGGCCAAACCATAGGCTCAAGATGCCATAATCATCCAATATAAGATATAGCCCTCAAGGCATACAAATAACTATGTTTCTCACTCACATTCCATAACCCTTATCGATAAGGTTACAAGCCACTTTTATACTTGGTTAGTAGTCAAATTTTAAGGTCATTATTCATGACATTCCTTAATTATGTTACATGTCATTTTATGGTGTACATTAATTGAATTCATGCTAAGATATTTTAATTTATTATAGCTCACATAAATATATCATTTTAGGCATATTTAACACATTTATACTCCATCACTTTCATCCCTATTCACACTAACATAGCCCTCGTGTTCAACTCTTTTCTAGACTTAATCATGCATTTTCATAATTTTCATTACACATTTATCTATCAATCAATTATTTAGCCACCCTTACATACATGCCTTTACCATTCCATTACATAATAACTAGGCTAGTCACATTATCATTTCAATGCCTACCACTTGTCACAATGGCCAATTACATAACCATATTTCATGCCATTTTAAATAGTCTAGGCTCATAATATGTTTTGGCAATAGGTAGAATAGTCACACAATCATACAATTGCCTCACACCTTATGGCTAGTTACATACCATTTATGCTTTAACTATACATACACATGCCAACCTTCATAAGTACCTCTAGACCATGTACACATCCTAAGCTATACATGCACTTTTCTATCAATTCATAAGCATTTACATTTCTCAACAACATTTAAGACTGTGTACACTTATTTAGCACCATTATCACATAACAATCATTATAACCACCTTTCAGCCAACTAGGCAATTTGCACCAAACTCACTATTTTCATCAAGTAACAATATAAGTCACCTTCCATTGGATTTTATGCTACCATACCTTAATTTTAATCACTTTTTTAAGCTAATTCACATACTTACTATCCTCACAAACCAAGAAAAGAGCTATTGAAAATTATAGGCATGAAGTGAATGAAAGAATTCACTTACCTTCCTTGCTTAAAGATAAAATTTCCACCATTTCAAGACTGCCATCCTTCATATCTAGCCCTCATTATGAATTTCTCCACCTCTTTCAAGCTCATCCTTGCCCCAATTTACCTCAAACCAAAGCCATAAATACCCTAAAGAGTAATTTCTAGCCATGAAAACTCATGAAAAACCAAGAAAAAGCCATGGAAGCTTACCTTTTTCCCTTATTAGAGTGCTTCTGACCACCCCAGGACCTTTGGTATTTTTAACTTCATCATGGAAGTTCATTTTGCCTCCATTCTTCTTTTTGAACTTCACTAACATCCTAAATTGAATTTAGAAAACTAGAGTTTATAGGTTTGGCTGGTTGTGGCATCAATTCTGCCTAGAAAAGAAGAAAGAGTTCTATCATTTATTTAGTCGAAAAATCCACTTTTCAAGTGGCTTTACCACTTTGCATGGCCTTAGGCTAGCTAGCAAGTACATGAGTGGGGTCCACAACCACTTGAACTACCTCGAAACATCTCAATTTTTTAGCAAACTTTGAAAATTCAGCAAAATTCTCATGGACATAAAAAATTTACATCATTTGCTTGAAAATTCACATTTTAAACCCCTCTACTTGCTCATAAATTTTTGTGGCCAAATTCCATCGATAGGATAGTTTTCAAACTACCTTAATTTATGTGCCAATCTTAAAAATTACGAGAATTTGCAAACGACCTTAGAATCCAAAAGTTCTTTCACCAATGGACTTCACAAAATTTTTAAACTTCAAGGTTCATTATTTTTGGGTCTGTTCAAGCTCATCTTGAGTTAATCCGGCCCTTAAAATTTTTATTGCACCGAAGGGTAGCTTATAGTTCGAAACAAATTATTGGTTCTGCTAAATTTTTAAATTTTGCTCTTTTGATCAAATTAGAGCCCCTTAAAGTTTCAATAGAAACATGATGTGTTTCATGTTTTAATACTCAGAAGGTATAGATCAAATCCTTCCCACGTAGTTTGAGTAATGAATATTGAGGTACAACTAGACCTAAGGTACAAAAATGGACCAATACTGAATCTAGCTCAAGAAGTGAAACAGTGGTGAAATAAAACCATTCCTCTAGTTAAAGTTCTCTAGAAGCATCATAATGTAGAAGAAGCCACATGGG
>CANXYI011790280.1:0-10533 GCA_948208565.1 Hura crepitans
GTGAATATGTATGAGAGATAGGATGATCAACATGAAGCACTTGCTGAATTATATTTTCTTCAAAGCTTGAACAATGAACTAATTTAGCATTGCAAAAAAATTGCCAAAATTAAATTGTGGCAATTTTATTTAAGTTCTAAAATTAGTTACAATTTTGGCAAGGTTTTTCCTTATATTTTGGTAACCAATTGCAATCTTTTCATTGTGAATATGCATGGAAGATAGGATGATCAACACGAAGCACTAGCTGAATTATATTTTCTTCAATGCTTGAACAATGAACTAATTTAGCATTGCACAAAATTGCCAAAATTAAATTGTTTAGATAAAATTGCAAAAATTTGCAAAGTTAAGATATTATATACCATTATCCTACTGGAAACAAGCAACAATGAGAATATCTGAGCAGGAAGCAGCAATAACTATTGGAATGAAGAAGCATTCAATTGACTGATTGTAACTTACCATCAGGTGAGAGAGCAATGCACTCAACTCCATATAGATGATCCTTCAGTTCAGATACAAGAGCCATGGTTGAACAGTCCCATACTAACACTGCAGGTTGATTCCCTGCCTGCAAAGCCAGATTTATACAATTTAGAATTACAAAATTTAACCGAGTAAAGCTATGAATTTCCAGCCAGTGAGGTTTATTTTATGAAAGATACAATGTTAAAAATTCTTAAATTTTCCCCATAAGTTCAAGGCTGGTAAGAGTTCCAAGTATTTTCTTACAAGGAATGCATCAATTAGACCCTATAAATAATTCAAAACCATAATACGTATCATCTAATATTTCAACCATTTTTAATTTTGCTATGCTTCCTCTAAATCATGAAAATACCTTCTAGAATCCTAGCATAGTCGAATAGAACCTGATGTTATAAATATGTGAAATCAACCTAACCTTTTTTTTTCCCAACTGTCAGAACTCCTTAGTAGAAGATGGAGTGAATTAGTTCTATTTGTGTGTGTGTGTCAAGCTGCTAATGCACTTCGATAAAACTGGCTTCACTATTTACACTCTGTTTGGATGATAATTCTCCGTGATTTCTTAATGTACTATTTTCTATGATATCGTATTATTTTTTAATGTACTGTATTGAACAATGTTTGGGATGACTGTACGATTTGTTATAATTTTGTAACTATTTTCTGTTTAGATTGATTGTATTGTACTGAATAATAAATAAATTACTTTATTATCCCTATTCAGTGTAATATTTATTTTTATTAATAATCACTCATTTTATTAATTTAATAAATATTCTATTTTTTTTACTATACAATAAAAATATATATCATAAAATAATATTTATTATAAATAAATACATGTTTTTATTCAAAAGTATGTAAAATAATAAAAATATAAATAACAAAATAAATATTAAATAAAAGAAACATATTAAAATATAAAATAAGTCCACATTCACGATACATGGTATAATATAAATTAAGTTAATATTACAAATTATACTAAAGTAAAAAGAGATTCTTAATCATAATACATGCCAAGATAAATATTAATTCTATCATATATCTACTAATTAGAATTGATTATTAATTTTACTACATATCAATCTAGTCATAATTACTACATATGATAATTAAACTAATTAAAGTAGATCAAATCTATTTACTAATTGATATCATCTACAATAAATAATTTTTGCTTCTTGCCAATATCATTCCCAATATATATAAAAAAAAAAGCAACACAAGAAAAAAAAAAAGAGAGGAGCTGCGTACTTAAAGAGATTGAAGGTAGATAAAATGAAAAAGTGAATAAGATAAATTTGCTTTTATAGTGAAAAAAATAATGAAAGTTAAAATTAAAAAGTAAAATTATTGTATATGAAAAATTACTAAATTAATGATTTAAAATTTGATAATTTTTCATTATT
Source organism: Hura crepitans (assembly GCA_948208565.1). Lineage (NCBI taxonomy): Eukaryota > Viridiplantae > Streptophyta > Magnoliopsida > Malpighiales > Euphorbiaceae > Hura > Hura crepitans. Next base: position 1,905 of record CANXYI011790280.1, read on the forward strand.
ATAAAATCATGAAATATTATAGAGCATGATATATTAAAAAATTACACAAAACCATCAAACAAATAGAGTGTTACCTTCATTTCAAAAAGAGAACTTAAATTACACTGAGAGGTTCCAGAAGCACCGAAGATTAGAGCTCAAAAAAAAAGTGAAATGAATTAGTACCTCGCCGGCTGCAATAAAATGCCCATCGCGAGACACAGCAACACAGCTCAAGGGTTTCGGTGTCCTATGAGACACCATGAGATGTGATTGCTTGCCGGAATCCACATCGTAAACAACAACCACACATCCTGCCACGTAAGCACAGCATGCGGTAGATGTATTTGAAGCCAATCCATTGGCATTCTTAGTCGTCAATCCAATTATCTCTTCCAAAATCATCTGCAATTGGACATAAAAATCAGCTCCCAAAGCCGAAACCTGTTTCTATTTTGAATGGGAGATTTTAGGGTTCTGAATTAGGGGAATAAAGTGCGGTTGATAGTTGATACAAACCTTGGAGGGTGTGTCCTGTCTCTTGGACCGGCGATTCGTTTTCATTTTGAGTTGAAAATTAGAAACCCTAATTGGATAGAGTGACGAGTGATGAAGGAAAGTCTTCTATTTGAACTTTGAAGATGATAGCCGTTGTGTTTTGGAGAGGGGTGAGGCGGGAATTTGATGCAAACGCGAAAGCTTTCAAAGATGCCTCGTGGATTTCGTGAGAGGGGCCACTGTATAAAAGAAGACAAAACAAATTATGTCATATATACTAATTTTAATAGTATTTAATCCATCGTAAAATTTTATATTTAAAATTTATTTTTAAAAATTTTTAATTTTAAAAATATATCAAATAATAATATATTAAAATATACCGTTATAGTATATTATGGTACATTAAACTTAAAAATTTGTTACCTTATGGTATACTAAGGTTTGTGATATATTTTAGTATATTAAATTTCAAAGTTTTCTATACAATAATATACTATATATTTTGGTATATTAAACTTCATAACAAATTATATCATTTTTTATAATGTGCAATTTTTTCTATTTTTATTTTAACAATTAATAATTAAAAAAACACATAAAAAATAATCATCAATACTTAATATTTCATTTCTTTTGTCTATAAATATTAATTTTATATAAATTACATACAAAATAATCTATATATCTATAAAGAAGGGGTAACTAAAGAGGATTTATGAGACTCTATAATTTAATATAATTAATTATATTTTTTCTTATTAATTTGTCATTTTATTAATTTTTATTAATAATTAATAATTAATAATTAAGATATAATTTTAAATATTATTATAATATTATAATTATGATAATATATATAATGCATATGTCAAAAAAGAGATAATATAATCGAAACTTTTAATATGATCATTCAATTGAAAATGACTCATTTATGAATACATAATACAATAATTATCTATTACATCATAATTTGTTTATTAATCTTTATGGCAATTCATATGCGTTTCAAATTCGTTTAGGCGCATATTATGTCCTATTTCAATTTTACATTATAAAAATAATTTGATTGATGGAAAAAAAATAAACGGAGATTATTTTTGTTTAATAGTTGTAAGGACCTGGATTTTGGGTCTTGAATTTTCCTATGAATTTAGACTTTCACCCGACTCAATAAGCTCACGATAAAACTAAAATTGGGTGGTGCTAAGAGGCCCAAAGCCCAACATTGATTCCAATGGAGGTACGGGGGCGAAACCTCTGCCATATGGACTTTTTGATTTTTTTTGATCTATGATGATAGCTAGAAATAAGCCCAAATAACAAGATGGTTCGCACGGATTAAGGACAACTAGTCCGCAGCTAAGGTCTGCATGGACTAAAAACCAGAGAGCCTAAACAAATCGAGCCAACGACTCATGATTCGATAGGATAACCAAAATCCAAGTTCACATAGACCTCTGTACTCAAATCCTAGTTTGCACGGACCTTGTTCCGATAGGCTTCTAGAAACCTAATATTTCGATTTGGATTCTAATTTCTAATCTAATTAGAACTCCTTTTCATTTAAACGGGAGAACCTTCCTAGAACACTTATAAATACCCATCATATCAACCCATAATTGGGAGCCCTAAGGATTTAATTTCTAAAAGTTTAAGGAGTAAACTCCAAAGTAGGATTCACTATAGTACTCCTAAGCCCTCACTAAAAGTTATTTTCTTCTGAAAACCCTACCTTTTGTTTGTTACTTAAAGCATTAATATCAAGGTAAGATCTGAAGCCTTTTTCTCATTCTTTTCATCTTATTCTTTAAGGATCTCTTATGATTAATTGATATGTGAGGTGGTTCAATGTAATCCCCACATCAATTATAGCAGTAGGTTGACATTCGTACATGGTTTCCCGCACATTTGCATCATTCATAAAATAATGTCACCATTCTTTGTATTTTATAATCGTAATTAAATCTATATAGATTTCCCTTCACGGGGACTCGAAGTTTGCATGAGCGTGTCTTTTCTCTTTGCATGTTTACACGAACTTCCCTTCATGGGGATTCAAAGTCTGCATGGATGTATCTTTCTTATTTGCATGTCTATTTATTGTCCATACAAACACATTAGAATTAGTTGATGATTTGGTTCAGTAATTATATTGATATATGTTCATAACAATTAATGGTGTATATTTTTCTCATAAGATCATATCCATGATTCTTTCATGATTGCAATGATATTTGTTTTAAGGTCCTCTTGGACCATTTATTGTAATTCTAACCTTTTTGTTTGAGTGATTGCATGTCAGGAGTTCCTCATGGAAACAAGGTCAGGACAGATTTATGTGCAAGTATTATTCGACATTTGCACATACTAACTTAAAAGTTGTGTGTAGTCCGCATAGACCTATTGATGCAGTGGCAGAGCAAATTAATTATTTTATGTTTATTTATTTTGGTTTTGTACCTTTAATTACTTCATTTATTTTGGGTTGTAATAGGTAGCTTAATTAACTCATTTTACATGTAAAATCTAACTTCACACCAAAGAACTTTCTACATAATTAATGGGTATTTTCATAATAAATTGGTTTTGAATTTCTTTAATAAATGTCACAACAAAAATGTATACAAAGACCAATCTCCTAGAGATAGGAGTTGGACAGTTACTGCCCATTCCTATAAGATTACAGCTAATTGTCAAGTCACAAGCAATTAAATGAATAACTCGATTTATGGATGTATAATTTATATTTTATGCTTTATTGAATATTTTAAATTATTTACTTCTCATTATACGTAAAAGTGATGTGAATGCTTTAAATTATAAAGCTTTTTTGTATGACATGAGATTGATAAATATTGAAATATAAAGGTATATTATTATGTCATAAATAAGATTTGATCCCGAATATTTTCTAGGCAAAAAATCAGTAGGCCCTAGTGTAGAGCTAGGTGGTGACCCTTAACACAACCGCCTATTCCCTAGTACATAAATCTATAGTGGAGACTCCACTGGAGACTGAGAATTAATCCAAAGGTGCCCAAATAATATACCTTTTAATATTCTGAGTTTTATCAGTCCCATACATTTCATTTGATATAAATTGTGTCCCTTTTTACCTATATGGTGTTGCAAACCATGAACCCATTTTTCATTCAAGAATAGGGAATTGCTAGCATATCCATCACTTACAAGCCTTGTACCTTTGGGTATATCAAACGGTGAACTAACCAGTCGATATCACCTTTGACTAGGAAGACCTGGCCTAATTTCACTTCAAACAAGAATTAAATTTTGTGGACCATTACCCTTGCATGAGTTTTTAATATGAGATATCATTGGGCCTAACTAGGCCCATGTTTGAACCTATTCATCTCTAATTGATGTTTAGGTAATCCCACTTAGGAAAGAATAACTTGACCACATGTACGAGATAAATAAAGTAGGAAGGCTTATTGCTTGTGTTTGTCTTTGTATACGCTAACATGTGTCTTTTTTTTAATGAACGCATGTATTGTAAACTTGTATTGTATAAACATTGTAAATACCTATCATTCTCATCCATGCATATCTATATCATGCACACCTACATCTTGTAAAGAATGTACTGCATGTATCTTTAACCATGCACTATACACTCATTCATGCATACATCTTGTAAAAGTCCATTAACTTCTTATCATAACATATACCTCATGTATCTTTTTAGTTAGAACTAAGGGTATTGATGGTTAACCAAATAAACGGTTAATTATGAAAATTAGCTTGAAATCAAATCAATTTTATGATTAATTGAATCGTTTTATACGATTCAGTTTTTTACACATTTATTTTTTTGGTTTTAAGTTTTGATCTGTCATTCAAAAAGTCCACTAGTTTTGGTTAACCGAATGATTTGTGTATATAGTTTTAATATTTTTAGTGATAGAAAATACTTTGTCACTAATAGTTTTTAGCTATGAATATCTACCTTTTTGGGGACAATATTTCTAACTTTTAGCAATAATTTTTTTTTTATTTTGTGAGTGTATGTGTGTATATATACACTCATAAAATAAAAAAATAATTACTGACAATAACTATTGCTAAAAGTTAATGTGTATACATTCATATATATATATATGTGTGTGTGTGTGTGTACTATAAATATTATATATATGTATATATTTATGTAAAAATAAAATTTAATATAACAAAATTTTTGTACCAAAATATTTTTTAATTGTATTTTTATTTAAATATTAGTTAATATGATATCTAGTTTGTAATCTTTATTTGAAAATCCTTTAAAAAATAGAAATGACTTTGTAATTTACATATTTTTAATATATATTATTTATTTAAATTTTTAATGGTTAATCAAATCGAAAAAACTAAAATTGATGGACTAGTTAATCAATTTTAATGGATTGGTTAACAGTTAATGATTTTTAAAAATCGATATTAATGGACCGATTTTTTTTTATTTTTGCTCATGGATTTGTTAACCAGTCCACAAATACCCCTATTTAGAACCATGAATTATACACTTGCTTATGCATACATCTTATCTAAGAATATGTATTCCATGCATACATGCATCAACATATGTTACATATTTATATAGGTTCTCATAGGTTTGTTTATGCATCAACTAAGCATGTCTAGCATTTTAGGCATAGATTTACATGCATCGTACTAGCTTCTAGTATTTTCATAAGTTACACATGTGTACATTATGCATTGTACTAGCCTATATATAGTAATGCCATGCATCCATATTAGAATCATGCCCCCTCATGCATACAAAAATACAATCAACCCTGGACTCAAGCATGTGTCATCCTCCCAATAAGTCTATCAATACCATGACCATACATACATGAAGCATCAAACATAGTATGAACACATCATGCATCATTTTAGATCTCTTACTTTCATGCACCATATGTATATCATCATACATTTTGTATTCATGCATCATAATTAATCCTTTGTTTTGTAGCCACCATTAATCTATCTTTAATTGGACAAGCAATCATGTTTAGAGATTAATACATAACAAAGGCCATGCAAATAAAGATCCTTCAAGATATTGAGAGGAGGATGATGGCTATCATGACCTATACACTATCAAGTATGCATGATCAATGAGGTAAAAGTCAAACTTCAACTACTTATTACCAAAAAAGGAAAGTGAATGAGGAAGAGGTTAATGATCAATCTTTTGATGAAGAAATCTAGCTCGTTAAGCCTAATTATAATAAGGTTCCACCACCCAAGTATGATGAAAAGGATCCTATTAAAGAGTTGAATGAAAAGTTAGAGGCTATGAGTCATCTAGTGTAAGGCTGTGCATTTGGTTAGTTTGATCAATTTGATCTAAAAATAGATTAAATTGAATAACACAAAAACAATAACCAAACTAACTGATTATTGGTGGAAAAATCAAACCAAATCAAATAATAATTCAATCAATTCGATTGGTTATTTTAGTTTTATACATTTTCATATAGAGTAGATGTTAGAAGAAGAAGTAGATATCAAATAACAAAGCAACAACATTTGAGAAGAAAAATATCAAATTAATAACTAACCTTACAATATATAATTTAAGCAATAAAGGCTAAATTTAATGCAAAAAGCAATTTAGCTTAAACATTTTTTCCAAGAATATAAGGCATCAAAGCTCAACATAAACGAACCTTACAATTAGTTAATAATTAAAGTATTGTTAGTGTGCATTTGAGATCTAGCACAATATCGCAGGATAGAAAATCAAAGACATGACAAATAGAAAATTAAAGATGAAAGAAAAAAAAATCAACAACTTCAATATGCCATATTAGAAAAATCACAGATAAAACAAATCAAATTTGTAAAGGTAGCAAGTGACACTAAAAAAATTTCAGACACAGATAGATAATCAAATTAGAATTTCAAGTAAAAAATGCTCTCAAAAAATTAGAATTGAAGACACAACAATCAATTCCATTATTACAAGATGGAAATCAGAAGAGATGTCTAAATGGTATCGACAATGGTGAGAGAGAGTGGTGAAGAGCAACAATGAAAGAGAGGGGTAAAGGCAGTGGTGAAAAGGGTTAGGATATCAAGTAATGGTGACGATGTTTGTAGAACATAGACTAAAAAAGGTAGAAGGCTTTTTAGGTTTAGGTTTAATTATATATACACATATATAAACAACATGGCGAAGTATAAAAAATAATTCGATTGGTTCGATTACTTCAATTTCTAATCATAAAAATTGAACCGAATATATCAAATACTATAGTATAAAATTGAATCGAATAGATAAAAAACTGAATAAATCGAATTGAATAGACTAAATTTCTCATAGTTTGATTCGATTTTCAATTTTAGTTTAGTTTTGCTCACCCCTAGTCTAGAGATCAGGGGCAAGGAATTGACCTTAAAGACATCAGTTTAAAGTTGGATCGAGCCATGCCTTACGAGTTCAAAATGCCAGATTTAAGCAAGTTTAATGGCACTTTCAATCCCAGAACCCATTTAAAGGAATATGTAGTAGCCATGAGGTCTACTCATCTCTCATAAACACAAATAGTGAGCTTGTTTTGCATATCTCTAACTAGGCAAGCCCTAGACTGGTAACATAGATTGGAAAAGAAGGTGAAAGTGAACTGAGAAGATTTGGGTTATGTGACACCCCCTTCTCTCAATGATCAAAGCCATCAGATAGAGGAGTGCCACATTATGTGCCTTAGGCATAGGAGATACTATATATTCACATTTCACATTCACAAATATAACATGTACATAATATCTCATTCTCATATGTTAATCACATCACATGCTCATTTTCAACATAATCTCACATCATAACATATATAGGAAAGAACTAAAGAAAATCCATATTTATGTTCATCATTTAAAACCAATCCATAAAATACGAAATCATTACCATTGAGAAATTAAACATTATTCTAAAAAAGTTTACAAGAAAACTAAAATAAATTTAAAACACAAAAGAGTCTTTATAAAAGCAAAACATAATGGACTAAACATATGAATGAATGCTCTAAAGATAGTTACAGGAATCCCTCATATAATATCTCTTCTATTGATGCTCACTTACAACCTACTCATCGAAAACTAATGCGCTAACTGAAATACTTAGCGATACATAAACAACTTTGGTTTACCTCCCCATTATCACATCATATATATAGAAATCTCAATAACATTATTATATTAAATCAAAACACATAACTAAGCATGCTCTTAACTGAACTTACCTTTAGGGTTGGTCTCATTTGAATTTCATAGATGCACATGCTCAAATTACAACATAACTATCATACAACAGATGTCATAGGCTTTACCCATTAAGCATATTCCATTATTCATGTTAACTCTCACACATATACTTGTCTTAATCCCATTTTAGATAACTCATGATAACTCAATTATGTTTAGTTGAATTAGCCCAATGTATACCTTGACTAAGGTATATTGGATAATGGGTAAAGACACATATGTATGGTACACAAGTGGAGTTTTGTCGTACCCATAAAATCACATGGGGTATAAACTCATAATAAAAATACAGTGCCCAAGTGGGGCTTATGCGGCCATGTCCGCAACATCACAATTGCTCTAGAGAGCACACATATAATGTACAACACCCAAGTGGGGTTTATGCGGTTGTACTTACAAAATCACATAAGTCGTAGTATTGCTACACAAATCCCTTATCGGCATGCCAATCTATCCCAATGCTAACATTAGCCTAGCCATATATAGGCATAGTTTATTAATTACTAATTTATCATACCAATTGTCTCATGCTCTATATCCATGTTTAGTCATTATATACATTTTACTCATGAAGTTCATCATAACACATTATTCTAAATTTCATTAAGATATCTCATATTACATAATAGGATATAACTTCAACATGTTATGTCTTTACAAGTATCATATCACATACTTAACTCAATCTAATAGTTTGTTCAAATAGCACACTTGCCACATCACATGTTACATTATATCATTTTCACCTTAATCAATGAAGCCAACATGCCATAATCTTAAATACCTCATTAGTGTGATCACAGTTCATTGCAAGCATAGATTTCATAAAAAAGACTTAATTTCCATAACACATAGGATATAAATTCATATTTAA
>CANXYI011790473.1:0-11627 GCA_948208565.1 Hura crepitans
AAAAATACCTAAAAGTGGGTAGGCTTCGTATTCTCTTATGGGGCATAAGCTTTGACTCTAATCTGCTGCTCAATTACCTATATATCTTCAATAAAGCAATGTGCTAAGCTTTCACTTAGTGGTGTAATCACATTAATATGAATATGTCAATTTAAGCATGTAATTATTCATTTCATAACAATTGTATAATATGCTATAAATGGTGAGCATACACTATGGCTTATTAGCAAACTAGCACATGGATATATATACATGTCACCAATTATGCATAAGCCGCATTATGTCCATAGACATAGCATAACTAGCATCAACATAAATAAAATGAACCATATACATAATAATCTCATTTATCACCTCAATGAAAGGATAATAACATACATTATATGTCATAACCTTGTGTTCATGCCATAACTCAATGTCCATGTTTCGTAATTATTTTTATATGTTAAACTCCTTATTTGATCACATTTATCATTTTCTCATGTTTAACTCATGCCTTTACTAAGAAGACAACTATCCAAGGCTAGATAACAGATATCATTAGCCTGAAGGCCTCACAGTAGAAGGTATGTAACAATATTATACCCAAAGGCATTCATACCTAAAAGTACATAAAAATATTATACCCAAAGGCACTCACATTTATAGATACATAGATATATTGGCTCATAGGCCTTATGCCCATTGACAAGTGAAATGGTGACTCGTAGGTCTTATACCCGAAAGTAAGCCAGCAGTTGCTAAAATACTAGTTGATCGGTCAACCTATCCAAACTAGGTTATCTAAATGTATAGGCACTATTAAACTCATCATTTTATCACATTATAACTATTTTTAATATATACTACCATTTATGTTGTAGCATCATAAACTTGTCACTTTGGCATTTTGCACATTAGTAAGGACTAAAACTCATGCACTATTTGGCCCACACAAGCATACGGCCTTTAATTTATGTGTAAATCACTTTAATAAGCTTTCTTAATGCATTTTAATGTCATAATACATATCTATGCATCTAAATTCTCATTAATTCCTCAATCTTCCATTTAAAGCACTATAAAGCCTTATATGACTGCAATAACACACATATAAACAATTTGCATTCCAAGCATAATTCTTTCTCATCAATCCCATCCATTCATGCCTTATAATGCATATTGCATCAAGCATTTGCATAAAAGCCATATCTCACATTAACATGCCATTTTACACATAATATTAACACTTATTAGTTTGATTGCACATAATGCTTATTTACATGGCAAAAATCCACACACAAGTCAAGGTGGAATTCAACCACTTCCATATGCCCACACTCATGCATTTAAACATATTAAACCACTCACAATCACATTTATACCATTTTTCTCCGTATATTACTCAAACATCATCTTTATGCCACAAATGCATCTAAGTCATGTCATTTTCACATTAAAGGCATTTGACCATTACTATAAGCACACACACACAATCTTTTCATCACATGCAAGCATACACAATGGCATTTACACCATTTTTCCCTACACATTGCTTATACATTCATTTTAGGCAATAATAGCACATAAATTATATACCTAGCCTAAATAAGGCATTTGACCCCCTCATGTCATACACTCATCATTCTTAAAGCACATTTGTATCATCTAACATAACCATTTATCAATATTGAATTGTCTCATGCATTAAACTCCTAATTGCCATTAATGCACTAATATGCCATAAATGCCATAAATATACATAATGAATTTCCATTCATTTTAAAGTGATTACACATACCAAAATGGGTCATCAAGTACCCCCGAAGCTCTTCTAGGCCTTCTCCTTGCCTCATGAAGCTCGATTCGAATTCTTGCCTATGAATTCAAATAGGTTCATTTTTAGAAAATTCGTATAAAATCAAATAATTAACTAAAAATTAAAATGGCCTTATAAATAGCTTCTTGGGCACCCTAGGGACCTAGGAAAAATATCAAAACAAAAAGAAAATTACCTAATTGCAAGATGGATACTATTCACTTTAGGAAGGAAATCTCGATTCCTTCCGAGATTCTCCAGCAAACAAGGCATTCTTGGTGTGTACGAGTTCATCTCGAAATGTCCTAACTATTGAGATATATTTTTCAAAGTGGGTGTGGAAGGAAATGAAGGAAAAAGAGAAGAAGAATAAAAAAAGGGGGAGAGGGTTTCAACCTTTAAGGAGAAAGAAGAAGGGAAATTGAGGGAAATGAAAATGGGTGGAAGGAAATGGTAATTTAGGGTACTCATAGTTTTTTGGTAATTTATTTTATTTTGTTTTCATAATTTATTTATCCCCTCTTGAAGAATCAAAATTTCTTAATATAGGTTTCCAAAATTAGGTAAATTCGAATCCTATATACCTCTAAAGAATCAAGCTCTAAAGACGAAGAAAATCAAAAAAATTAATATATATATTCTCGGCTAAAAACTCAGTAAAAATACTTTTTGATATCTAAAAATTATGATTCCAAAGCCAATGGTCTATTTGGAATATTTAAGTATCAAGTTGTAAAATTTCTAGTTTATTTTTTAGCAGCTTTTGAATTATTTTAGAGTTCAGCTTTGCCTATGGCACTATTCACAAGCTATTGCCGTAAAATCTTATTTTGTATTTTTAACCATCCAAATGACTTCGGATTGGTTTCAAACTTTATCCAAAATTCTCTCATAATTAATACTCCCCATTGGTAGACTTAGTGTGACTCGGGTTTTGGGAAACATTGTTCACTCCTAAAAGTACTATTCACGAGAGTCGGGATTTTCATGTCATTACATCACCTCTTCCACTCTGGCATGCATAAATAGTCTTGATAAGACAAGCATTCATTAGTTTTAAGCTTATATTCTTTGGGATTCCTCTCTTAAATTAAACTTATGAAACTCATCAACTTGTTTTCCAATTTCTATGTATCTTTAACTAGCTATAAAAGACTTGGCTTTACTTACAACTCAGCTAAAAGAACTCCATCATCCATATACTTTATTCTCACATCCATAGCTCTCATAGCTACCATAAACTTTCTGCTTAGAGCATCTGCTATAACATTAGCTTTCCTTAGATGGTAGTCAATGAGGCAATCATAATCATTAATTAACTCTATCTATCTTTATTGTCTTATATTCAACTCTTTCTATGTAGCAAGATACTTCAAGCTCTTGTGGTTAGTATACATATAACATTTCTCTCTATAGAGATAGTGTCTCTAAATCTTCAGAGCAAAGACTATAGATGCCAACTCAAGATCATATGTCGAATAATTCTATGGTGTCTCCAAATCTTTAAAGCAAAAACTATGGTTGGCAACTCAAGATCATATGTCAAATAATTCTTCTCATGTGACTTTAATTACCTAGAAGCATAAGCAATTACTTTGCCTTCTTACACAAAAACACATCCATGCCTATTCAAAGGTACATCATTATAGATGATAAAATCTTTCCCTAACATTGGTTGTGTCAGAATTGGAACTTTTGTCAACATCACTTTTAGCTTATCAAAGCTCTCTTGATACTTGTCATCCCAAATAAACTAAAAATTCTTACATAAAAAATGAGTCATATGAGCTAAAATCATAGGATAGCCTTTGACAAAGTATTTGTAATAGCCAGCCAAATCTAAAAAGCTTCTTATCTTAATTGTCTTTCGAGGTGGCTTCTATTACATAACTGCCTCTATCTTGCTAGGATCAACTCTAATCCCTTCAATTAATGCTCTATATCCTAAGAAAGACACTTCATTAAGCCAAAACTCACACTTGTTGAGTTAGTATAAAGCTTCGTATCCCTTAATATCTATAACATAACCCTACGATACTGCTTATGCCTATCTTTGTTCTTAGAATACAAAAAAATGTCATTAATGAAAATAACAATAAAATGATCTAGATAAGGCCTGAAAATCTCATTCATCAAATCTATGAAGGCTATTAAAGCATTGGTAAGCCCAAATGGCATTACCAAGGACTCTTAGTGTATATATCTTGTCTGAACACTATCTTTGCCACATCTGCATCTTTAACCCTCAATTCATAATATCTTAATTTCATATCAATCTTAGAGAAAACTCCTGATCCTCTGAGCTGGTCAAATAAATCATTGATACAAGGTAACAGATACCTATTCTTAATTGTAACTTTGTTTAATTATTGGTAATGAACACACAATCCTAAGGATCTATCCTTTTTCTTCATAAAAAAAATAATGTTCCATATGGTGATATACTCGATCTTATGAACCCTTTATCAAGCAATTCTTGCAACTGTATCTCCAACTCTTTTAGCTCTAATGGTGCCATTATCTAAAGAGCTATTAATAATAGTGTCATATTAGGTAAAACTACTATTCCAAACTATAGCACCTTTGCTAGTGATAAACCTGGTAGTTCCTCTAAAAACATATATACAAACACTACCATTACTAGTATTTGACTCACATTTAGTTTTTCCTTCCTAGTGTTATACACATGAGCCAAATAGGTGAGAAAAACCTTTCCTTATCATCTATCTAACCATAGCTACTGAAATCATATTAGATATAAAGTTTGATCTCTCGCCATGACCATGATTTCTAAACCATCAACTGTTCAAAGAGAAATGCCCTTCTTCCTTTAATCTAGCATCACATGGTGCTTCAATAACCATCCTATGCCTAAGATCAAATTAAACTCATCGAATGGCAATTCGATGAGATTAGTAGAAAACACATGTCTTTGAAGTGTCAAGGGAAATTCTTTATATACTATATTAACTACTATATGCTACCCTAGGGGGTTGCTAACCATAATATATCTATCAAGCTATTCTAACTCGAACCCCTTATCTTGTGCCCATGTAGTGCATATAAACAAATACGTAGAACTTCAACCAATCAAATATAAAACAGGATGATCAAAGAGGTAGAATGTAACGATAATAACATCTAGTGAATCAACATCTTCCCTTGCCCTAATGGCATACTGATGAGCAGGAGCCTTAGGCTCTAACCTCTTTACTATCTCTAGTCTAGGTCTCTGACTACATACTAATATGGCTCCTCTGTGACTCTTATCCGCTCTTTGGCTTTTGGGAGTAGCTGGTGATAATGTTTGATACTAAATGACACTTGTAGACTTTTTAGGACAATCTCTGATAAATTGATTCTTAGAGCTATATCCATAACAGACTCTAGTCATAGTCTTCTAGCACACTCCTTAATGCCTTTTATTATAATGCTCCCATGGGGTTATAGGTGCACTCCTACTAGTTGATATATGTGCACTAGAGGTTAGTGCTTATTGTTTGCCCTTACTTAAATTTATAAGTTTGATCCTTTCTCTATTGTTGCCATGGTTTATGCTCATCGCTAAATAAGGAGTAGAACTTGCTTGCCCTTATCCATATGTCCTCTTCCTCTTATAACTCTCTTATTTTTCTTTCTAGATATCCTCTATAGTATGAGAAGTAGCTGCCAAGTTTGAGAAATTCTTAATCTTCATCATTGCCACATGCAACCTGATATCATGATTTAATCCTTTCTTAAGCCTTTTACATCTATCAAATTCTATGCTTACCATCTCATTCACATATTTATTGAGTGTTGCAAAATCTTTCTCATATTATTGATGGTGTAATATTTTTGCTTTAGATTGATAAAATCTTACCTCTTTTTATCAAGATAATTCTCGATTATGTACTTCTTCCTAAACTCCTCTGAGAAGAAATCCCATGTCAAATCTACCTTTGCATTATGTCTATGATACTTGCTTACTGCTTGAATGCCTCTTCTTGAAGGAAAAACATTGCACATTTCACATTCTCTTTTAGGGTATATCTCAATTGCTATAAAATCCTAAATTTCCTCTCAAGCAAGTACTTTGATAATGCTGAATCATCTCTTTCTATCCCCATAAAATCTATAGCTCTATCTTCTTAACTCTCACCAAATAGGTCTTCTATAAAGGCCAAGGATATGGTGGTGGTTGTATTAGTGGTAGAGGTAGAGCTATAGGGATAGTAGCTTATCTCAACAGCTCTACCATTTGCTATAATAAGGTCGACTGGGCTTATGCATCTAACTCTGCACACACTAAGTGTTGATGTACATACACTTAAGGGCTCATTAACAGATTTTTATGCATGACTTTCTACATTCTTAGCACCTTCTTGAGGTATAGATTCACTTATCTTAGGTCTATAAGAAAAATAATAGATTATAAGCCTCAATAGTATATAATTATGTTACGTATGATCTTAGACTCTAAACACTCATATTTAACTATTATGTACAAAAAAATGCCTAAATCGGTGCTCTTGTTACCACCAAAATATGACATCCCTCACTCGGTCTAATCACTATACCCAAGTGAAAAGTGACACACAATCGATATCCAAATTAACCTTTTTGAAACTCGTATAAATTTAAAACTTTTGAAAACGCTTTTAGATTATATAATCTTTTAAAAGTTTGTTTTACAAAAACCTTTATCATATGAAAAAAAATTAGAAATCATCATGTTAAAAATTAGATAGCATAATGACTATATCAGGATACTATCCCTAAAATGAATAGCAACCTATATTATCAAAACAATTCAATAATCTTAATCAACATCTTTCAACATGTTAGATCTTTCTAATCCACCTAAAAATCTCTACTCAGCATATTTAGCAAATCAAACATTCTGAAAACATAAACATAATAGAATCCAATATAAGCTATTTAGATACATATTATAAGAGTAAATATAATTTAATAGAAGTTACAAAACATTTAGAAAAATAGTCTTGGCCCAATTCCCTTTGTACAACATATGAGTGCCAACATGCATACATCCCATAATTTACACAAAGGAAACCCAAAAAAATACCACAATACAAGCTTTATCTTGATTTTTTTTGATTTGCGAAAGGCTTTGTCTTTAACTTATTCTTGTTCCTACACATCACAAAAACAATGATACACTAAGCATAAAGCTTAGTGGTGTATACAATATGACATGCTTAAAATGCACAGGTCATACAATCACATTTTTATTGTGTTATAACCAAATCAATCATCATATTAATATAGTTATATCATCAATAAAACACATATGCTTCTATGCACATTTGATAGCACTAACACAAATAGAGGCATACATAACAAGGATGAATTATATATGAGAATACAAACTAATGTCATAATATATGACGACATAAAAAATCTAATTATGCATAAGATATATCATTTCATGAATTGATTGTTTACCTATATTCTACCATGCCTTAACTCACTTTTAAATTTAATATAAGTTTTATTTTTCCTATACTTATGAGACATAATGTAAATCGCTAGATAATGGGACTATTTAAGCTACAAAGGCCATACTAGTCCATAAAGGCCATATTAGGCCATAGAGGCCAATACTAGACCTAAAGGTTATAATTTGGACCTTAATGTCATAATCTAGACTCGAAGGTCACAATGAGGTACCAAGGTACCCTAACAATCACTATCTATCCCTAGTTGACTTGTCAACCTATCCAAACTAGGTTGTAAATCACATAGGCCATGACCATGACTTATTTAGTTTCACATAATTAAGTAGCTTTTGAAGCTTTTACAATGTCATTTGGATAATAAATGACTAAATGGGGTAACTAATATTCTTTAGTCATTATATTCATATTATCATTATATCTCAGGTATTACAAGATGACAAGCACATTATATCAAAAACTCACCATGAATTAGTTCTAAGGATTATTCTAATGGTTGCTCTAGACTCCCACAAATCTATTCCAGACTTGCACCAAACTTATCATTATGCCATCTATATATGGTTTATAATATGTATCTCCATCATAACAAATGTCTAGGCTATTTGGGCATAAGATGCAATTATACATACTTGTCTAGATCAAGTTTAAATCAACATATAACACATACTTTTCATGTAATTTCTTAATCACATATGCAACATTACTTAACTTGGCATACCACAAGGGCCTCATTAACATGCATATAAATGTTACTATCATACTATGTATTATACAACATTTCTTGCCTTTTTCATTCAAAGTATATAACCAAGTTTAGATTAAAGCCATTTACATGCATAATTAACATTGTTAAGCTTCATTTCTAAACCTTTATCTCTCAGCCAATACTTATCACTATTAATTCCATATTGTTTCATTTCATTAGCTTAGACATACATACTTAAAACCTTTAACTAAACATAATTATAACCACAATTAATATAACACTTATGTTATACTTGTAGTTCACAATATTACTCAATTCATAACTTAATGCTCATTCCATCTTTACTTAGTTGTCAACTTAGGAGTTTCAACCAACATAAGAAGACTTTATTGAAGCTCATTTTTCATGCCTTTAATTACATCAAATCATCCATTAATTACTACCATTTACTCATCTTAAGCTACCACACAATAATTCACACACATTGGATCATATATAGTTACATACACACATTAATGCATAAAGTTTCACACACAATCATATAAGTTATTGTATACACAGACAATAGGTGCAAATCACACACAAAAGCCCTTCTAAACCTTTTTTTACCCTTGTCTTTCTTCCTCTCTTCTTTGTCTACAAACATAAACTAAACAAGTTCTTTAAAAATCCATATAAAATCACATACACTTTGAAACTTAAAACTAACTTAATGTAACTCTTTTTGGGCTCTTAGTGGACCTTAGGCAAATATGAAAACAAAGAAAATAACCCTTACTAAAAATTAAGTTACTATTCACCCAAGCTTCCTTTTTCAAAAATCTTTAAATCCGTTGTTTTAATCTTGCAATTAGGGTGGTTTAGAGACTTAGAGGACTAAGATTTAGGGGTTATAAGTGATAATTGAGGGAGAGATTGAAAGGAGAAGAAATAAAAATGGTGGAGAGATGAGTGTTGGAGTCGTCGACTTCATGACTAAGGAAGAAGATGATCCTATTCCCTCATTGACCAAAAATAAAAACCTTTTTATCCTTTTTATAGTATTTTTAATCTTAGGCTAATTTTCTCCTTTAATCCAAAGGCCATATTTTGACACAATTTCTTTGTTCTCTTTTTAAATTTATTTTATTTCAATTAAACCCTTAATTATCTGTCCTTTTAATCAAATAAAATCATTTAATTCTATACCCAAAAGCCTCTATTATCCATGTTCAAAAACCAAGAGAAACCGATTAAAAATAAAACTTTTTACTTTGCTCGATTTTTATAAAATACTTTTTGATATTCAAAAATTCTAAATCCACTGCCAATAGACTCTTTGGAATATCTAAATATTAGGTTGTATAGACCCCGAATCATTTTGAGAAAAAAATATTTTACAGTTCAACTAAAACTGCATCACATTTCATAAAAACACTATTGTAAAAACTTTGCCATCATTTTTAACTAGCTTAATGACATCATTTTCACTTCAAATTTTACTTAAAATTATATTAATATAATACTTCCATTTGGCCACATTAATGTGACATGAGTCTTGAGAAATACTATTCACATCTAAAAAAGTACTATTCATAATCCCGAGATTATTGAGTGTAACAAATCTAGACATCTTTTTTATCAACTTCCATGTCTCCTCTAACCTACGTAAGGAAAACCTTAATGCTAAGCATTATATTTAACAACATTCCAACAATTCCAAATTTCTTGCCTCTATTATAAAAATATGTTAAGAAGTGATAAATAGAATTAAAGAAGGAATTTACATATCTTGTGCACACTTTAATATTACAATATAATAAGAAATTATAGGACCACTATACTATAGATAGAAATTCATCACAGTATACCAAGCATGCATTATCGGTCACTTATGGCACATTTCCTCTAATTTAGACCTTATTTTAACTTTTAATTTTTTTTAAAAATATCCAAAAAACACAAGCTAGTTCAAATCTTTAAGCAACTATTAAAGTCTCAAGTAAAAATTCTCATAAGCATGTAAAAAGTTATATGTACTAGTTGAGGCATGATGCACACATCATAATTTTTTTATAATAACCTTTAACAATTTTGTGTGAGAACTATTATAAAGGATAATCTCATCCTATTAGGTTATATGGGTATTTCTTCAATCATATAAGAGTCACCAATTAAGTTTTATTAATCACAATTTGCTTACCATTATTAGACCTATGAGTTTATCCATAAAGGAAAGCCATGTAAATTCTTGTGAGTGGAAAAACTACATGTCTATTATGCATGTTTGAGATCTTAGCATAAAAGAAATACTACTAATATCATATTCATATTTGATTATTATTCAAGTGAGGCAAAGTATACAACATATACTTTTATGCATATTTCTTCTTAAAAAATTAAGCAATTAGTTATTCTTATGTGTACATAGTCACAAATTTGCTTAACTACTTACTTTATTGTAACTTCCCATTTCATACATATTCTTTTATTTAATGCTCTACTATGTATGCATGTATATTTGTGTATTTATGATTATTAGTCATTTAGAACTTAACCTTTCTTAGAAAAAGCCATCGATAATATACAAATAGAACACCACTAAAGGAAAGATAATTAGGAAAAGCTAAGTGTTTAGCCTTAGCCGATATAACACTAAAGCTAAACTAGGGCATTGGCCTAAACAAACTAATGAATAAGTATATCTAATGCCAAAACTAGAAATAAGATAGATCTAATGCCATAGCTAAAAAATTAAGGCATATCTAATGTTATTGTAGTATTATAGCTCTGCCCTTCCATGCTAAGTATATCCTATCCTAGATTCTAGTAGGACCTTACCTCAGGCTCTATAATATTTCATTATAGGTATAAGATTCCTTTAGTTTATTTCTTTGATTTAACTGCAAATGAATATGATGTAATATGTATCAAATCCTTATGCACTTTACATACATAGAAATCATATTGCATATCTCACTTAGTTAAACACATACATGTACATGCAATTTCATTTTTTTATTTTTTTATATCTATAAACTTCAAGGAATGTACTTTCATGTCAAAATTATATTTGTATTACTACACTCATTCAGAAACTATAATCTCATGATCAATAATCTAATACTACATCTCATACTCATATAAGCCCTTTTAAGTTCATTATAGGCATTTACATTTCTTCACTTGTTCTTTTTAGATTAGTTGTTGAATATATGCAATGATATTATACCTCTTTTTTGTTAACCTTTATATATAGAAACCATAATACACATTTAATTGTTGTTAACTATATATATCATATAAGCATTCTTTTGTCCATATAAGCATGCAACATAAAAGAAATTAGTACACTTACAAATGCTCACCACACATAGCACTTATGGTTAATTATGCATATGCCACCTCTACTTACATACAACTTGGAATTTCAATTAGGTTATCTATATTTGCATTTATAGTTTTTAAAACTACAATGTTATATATGTAAATTCACCTAAATGTATATATGTAAACTAGGTTTGTATTTGTTTTCATAATATAAACTTTTAGATACTTATAAAGACTAATCATCTTAGAAATTCTATCTTGCATGAAATTAGAAGAAATGGGATCCTTACCACAAAATATTTACTCTCCTCCCCTTTTTACCATATACACTTTTGCTCTACTTTTTTTTTTT
>CANXYI011790727.1:0-13047 GCA_948208565.1 Hura crepitans
AAATTGCTTATTCCCTTGCGGTTTATCAAAGGCTTATCATTCTTCCACCTTCTGCTAACTACTCTAGAGACTTATTACTAGTTTTTGGGAGAGAGAATTGTGAGCTGGCATTTATGGATTGATGTTCGCCTTATTCCTCTAAATCGTCCCAACTCGATATTGTTTGAGAGGTATATAAATGATCTAGAGTTCATGCAATGTATAACTGTGAGAATCCCAAGGGCCACATTAGCAGAAGATGGTGTAGAGGGCTACGCTTCTTAGGCCTCAACTCATTTGCTTTTGCGAGTTCCATACACGTTAGGACCTCCTCCGTCTTAGGCGAGTTTGCTAATTTTTTTGATTCATTTTTGTGATACTTCCTAACTTTGTATATGGCATTGTAGCCTATAACTATTCCTGGGGCTGGCCCATTTTCATCAAGGAAATGGCTTATAACTGCCTCTAGTTCTCCTAGCTCTCAGTTCTCACTCCCCCAACTCACAGTGGAGTTTCAAGTCTGTCTATCAGTCAGACATCTTTACCTGGTGAGGTGATTGGCACCTTGACAGATGTCTCGAAGCTGAGTTGCATGCGTTATGGCATTGATGGGAAGCTATCTTCTGCTCGACTTCGTATAGAGGAAAGCTGGCTAGTTCCCTTCGAGCCTGAGAATACCACATTAGTAAGGTTAACGGGCTAGTCATTCATATTACTTGGGTCCTTTAAGCATTACTTATGCTTTAGGCTTCTCTCTTTTGATAAGGTGAAAAGAGCTCCTGTGGAAAGGACTGCTCAGGTGGTGGAGGTGTTTAGGAAAGCCATGGTTGATGAGACCCGAGTGCTTGTTGTGAGTAGCTTTCCTATAATGGTTAATTTTATGCATGTAGTGTATGTTATGCATGTCACATATATTATGTATGTTACATTGATCCTCTACTCTTCCTGTAGAATGAGATGTCGAAGCGGGTTACTGCCATGTGTGAGGCCCAAAGGAAGGTGAGAGCTTTTAGGGCGGCTAAGAAGCTTGTGATCTCCTCCAAAGATGAAGACACGGAGGAAGAAGACGATTTTAAGGAGTAAGCTAGAATGCAACCCCTCATTTCTTTTTTTTTGTTGCTATGTAAAGGAATAGGACATGAGGCATCCCCTCTCTCTTTTGTTGGAATGGGAATTATCACCTTCTATTTCCAAACTTTCAAACTTGTACTCATATTTTTAATTTTTAAAGTACATTTGTCCTTAGAGTTCATTTATTATGGGTGTTTTTATTTTCCGTTACAAATAGTATGGACTTGAGGTAGTTTAGTCCGGGTGAACTTAAAATGACTTTAGTCCAGGCGGACTTAGTGTGACGTAGTCCGAGCAGACATTGCCCAAATATAATTGCGGACCTTACTTGATAACAGTGCGGACATGTATTTTCTGGTCCGCACAAACTATGACACCGTTTCTAGGTCCGTGCGAACCTCTTCACCTGTTTTGGATTCCCATTCCTATTTGAAAAAGGAATTGTGGGGTTTCCTTACTTTATAAATACCCTAAACCTTACCTTCTCATCTCACACACTCATCATGTCTTCTTTTAAATAGGATTTGTCTAAGATTTTGGAACCAAAGGCATCTTGGACTTCCTCTTTTCTTGCCCATTTTTCTTTTCTTAGATTTTTTAGGAAGGTTCAGATTGACCCTAATTTTCTAAATACTGTAATGTGACACTGGGATCCCAACTTCCATGTTTTTATCTTTGGTCAAGAAGAGATTTCTCTAACCTTAGAAGAATTTGCCGCTATCTTGAAGTGCCAAATTACTCTGGATACCCTTTTAACCTTGCCTTTTTTCAAGGATCATTACCCTATGGATATTATTCTTGCTTTGGGCTTTTCTCCTGTCATGGCTCAAAAAATAGTACCAGAGGTAGGCTTGATTCCTTTGCAAGCAATTTTAGACCATGCTTGTCAAATTCCTATTGGCTTAGTGGAATGGGAGAAGTGCACTCTGCTATGCCTTCTCAGAAGCTAGCTCATAGTTACTTTCTAAGATGAGTTTTGTGATTTCAAAATCTTTCACCTTTTGACTGCAATATGTTCTGGCCACAACCCTTTTGGTGTCTTTTTGGCTGAAACCATTCGAGATTTAGATGTGCTAAAGAAAGGGGATATTGATTCCGTGCTTGGAAGTCTACTCCTCTTACAGGCATGAACATTTTAATATGATTGATATCTTTAGGCATATTCTCATCTTCAGGATCTTTTCCCTCCACCTCTGTAGATAGTCAGAAAAACTTTCTTTGGGCTTATGCTTAATCAGTTTTAGATCTTTTAAGGTTATCTCAACACTAGCATTATTAGCATAGTGCTTGTTAAATGCCCTTGCCAACTCATTCCAGCCCTCCTTAACCCTTCTCTCTTGATAGTGATACTAATTAAGAGCCTGGCTTTAAGAAACATGCTAAATAGGCTCACAATTTGCTCTTCTATTAGATAGGTGGCTCTCATGGCTACTGCATACTATTTTAGATGAGTACGAAGATCAGAAGTCCCATCAAACTTGCTTAGATCAGGTATCTTGAACTTATGAGGCATTAAGCGATTGAGCCTTAAACTTATATCATCCAAGTCAATATCTCTGCCCCTAGTTACCAATTGAGATATTGCCTCCATCTTTTCATTTAACTTCTTCAACTGATCATTTTCTGGTGCCTTAGGAGGAGGTATCCTATTGTAAGCCTTTACTACTTATGGTATCTCATCATCAGATGACTGGTTATCCTTAGGCTTTCCAGCTATCTCCTTCCCCTTGTTGGTACTCGAAGTTTGTCCTACCTCTTATAGATTTTGTGTATGAGACAGAGCATTAGTAATTAGCGCCATCATTCTTCTTTCCATCTCAGCCATTGCCTCTATGAATATAGCCTTGGTCATGTACTCGTTGGAAGACATGGTTCCTCGTTTAGGTTGTATGGATACTTCTGTGTTAACTCTACTGAGGCGCTTGCCTCCTCTCTTCTACTGAGTAGTGAGTGAAGGATCAATGGTGGCTAAACAAGAGAAAAGTTAGACATTGTGCATGTATAATATAAACAAATATGAAATGAAAATGATGCATGACATGCAATGGATGTTTATGATGCAGCAAAAGACAAACACATGCAATAATCCTTCTAACCTTATTTCACCCACACACTTACTTTTAATCATTCTTCTTAGGTGGATCTACCTAAACATCATCGGGGGATGCACAGGTTCGAATATGGGCTTAGTTAGGCCTAATAACCTCTTGTATTTAAAGCACAAGCGAGAATGGTAGCCTTAAAACACTTATGTCTTATTTGATGTGAAATTAGGGTGGGCCTATCCCAGAAAAAAAGGCACAATAGGCTTACCCCCATTTCAAATAAGGCTAAATGTAATAGGTCTATATAGCAATCAAAAATGTAGTCACATACACTTATGGACATACAACCTAGGGGAAGTTGCTAAGCTCTGACTACATGGGCTAGTGGTTTAGTCAGAAAGGCTTTATTAGCTTTCATAAGCAAAGGTCCCTCCTAACGGGTCTTTTCAATCAAGAATAATAGCGATTGATCAGTTCATCTTTTCATATACCTAAAGATACGAGGCTTGTGAGCGATGGATATGCTAGCACTTCTCTATTCTTGAGTGAAAAATGGAGTTATGGTTCACAACACCGTCTATGGTAACAAAGACATAGTTCATAAGAGTGGTTAGTGGAGTTGCCACCTAGCCTCTACACCAGGACCTCTGATGTTCTGTACCAGAAAGGTTTAAAATTTTAGATCTTATTTATGCCCTAATAATATATTGTCCATGTATATTGTAATATTTATCAGTCCTTTATCACTCAAGTATGCATCATTCTTAATTAAGTCATATCACTTTTTCATACAAATGAAGTAAATTGCAATATTTAAAAGAAATATGATAAGTATATATGTACATCCAGAAAAACGGTTCATTCGTTAATTGTTAATTGACTTGACAACTACCTGTAATTCCATTAGAATTGGTGGTAATTGCCTAACTCCTATCTCTAGGACATTGGCTTTTATGGAAATATATTTTTCATGTGACTTTGATTAAGGAAATATAAATCAATTTTATTATAAAACATCGATTAATTAGATAGGAAACCATTTTAATATAAAGTTAATGTTTGACTTGTAAAATGAGTTATTTACTAGCTATTACAACCCCAAAATGATATAAAATGCATAATAGGTACATAACCAAAAAAAATAAATCATAACACTAAAATGGTCCCACTTCTATGTCACTGGTCCGTGTGGACATTCTGTAGGTTTCATCTTAGTTCGTACAAACCATCTCCAGGGGTAAATCATACCCATCCCAATTTTTGATCCAGCAAGGAAATCCAATCAACAACTCACAAGACAACGAAGTCAAACAGAGTTAAATCAAGGTTATATAAAGATTAATGTATAAAAAATAGAATATGAACATGTTTGAGATGTATGAATCAAGAACAATTGATTGTACCAATAAGGCCACTATAAAGAACCATCATACGATTCATCATATATAGGTTCGTACGGATTAATTCCCTCATGATAGGGAGTCCGTGCGACTACTTATTAACCCATTTTCACACATATACATGCCTTCACATATAAAATCAACATATAAATAGAATGATTCACATTTATCAACTAGTATATAACAAGATATTTGAAACACGAAATCATGCTCACTGGGTATAGGTCTGTGCAGACCAATTTGTCATGTTCACATAAGGGAAATAAAGCCGTACAGATTAACTTATCATACTTGTGCCTAAAGGAACTAAGTTTATGCAAATCTAAGCAAACATATGATCAGATTCATTTGATGATCATTAACACAATATAACATACTCAACATTGGCTATAAGAATCAATTCTTCATCCTACATATTGCTATAATGGCCTACTCATCATGAATGGAAGTGGGGATAACAAAGTACCACCTCACTTATGTATTAATTTTAGAGATCACAGGCCAATAAAACATTAAGAAACATACAATAGACCTTAGATATTACCTAAATAAGAAATCTCTTCAAATAATAACACAAACATGTCAAAATTTAAGTGAAGGTGATTCGAATTGCTCTTAGGTTAACCTCTCACAATTTTCTGGATGCTTTCTGTCATTGGAATGTTTTTGATCAGATTGTAATTTTCAGCCTCCTCCCTTATTTGTTCATTTAGAGAAGTATATATATTTAGTCTTTTTAAGGTTTCCTATTTTCATTCAAAAAGGAGTCCCTATCCTAATGAGACTCTAGCTCCTAGATTAAATAGGCAGAATTCTACCTCCGAATGCTTCTTTCATTGGTAGGTCCATGCGGACTTATCCGTACTAGTTCATGCAGATTAAGCTCTTGATATGCTGGTCCGTGGGCTAGATTTTGGCCTGTTCATATAGTTAGTCCGTGCGGACGTGGTTTAGTAGGTCTATGTAGACCTACCTCTTAATGAATTTGTGCTATGTTTAAGAGTTTATCTCTGGCTATCATCATAGGTCAAAGATGAGGTGTCTACAACTAACTCCTATTGAGGCTAAAAAACCATCAAGTCTACGGCCTGCGCATTGGAACATCGACACGTTGAGTATAAACTCAGTGGTGGAATAGATAAAATAAAATATGTCACCCATGTAGGTACACATATAAGTCATGTATACACATGAATTTATACACTATCCTATATGGTCATGCAATATATCAAACTAAATGCCAATTACCCTATTTAATTACTTCCACTTCTTTTATCAAGTCAAGGTTTATATATTTAATTCATGATTAAGTCCAGTACAGTTGTTTAGGCCCTACTAGATAGACAACACTTTAAGATACCGGATAGCGGGATCTATCCTCTATAGTGGCCTACATTTTAGACCTCGGTAACTGTACCTACCTAACCCGATAATAGGGATCAGTTCCTAGACCTCCCAATACCAGACTGGCAAATAGCAGGGATCAGCTCATAAACCTCCCAATATCTACAAATGGGATAGCAGGGATCAGCCTCTTAGGACCTCTCAATACCTCGAGTCATATCTCTAAAGCATCACAGGTGGATAGTAGGGATTAGCCCTATGGGACCTCTCAATATCCACAAATAGCAAATGGGTAATAGGGATCAGCCCAGGTGGACCTCCCAATACCCGAGTGTGTAGGGTTCATTTTAGAACCTCAGCGGCTGCATCCGCCATATCCAACAGACAACAATGGCCCTAGGAGGACTAAACTGGCTAGTAACTGCTAATTCCCTAGTTGACTAATCAACCCATTCAGTGAGTATCTAACTAATAGGCCAAATTAGTATTTATTACCAAATTAAGGCATTTACCCTCACTTTTACCTGTTCTTATGTCCACTATGCTAATAGATCACATTATATGCAACAGTGCATACAAAATGTTATGTTTTACCTATCGTTACAAAAATCATTATTCATTTGGTAAGTTTACGAGTATGTTACTGTTCAATTGGTAAATTATAAATTTTGTTTCTTTCATAACATCCAATATATCAATCTAATCTCTATGGTTCTTCTATCAATCTTTCACATAATATCACATGAACCATATGTCATAACCATGCCACCAATGGCACTCATATAAACATCATTATGTTAGTCATTAATTAGGTACACATTACATGTTTAAGTAAGCCATTATTTGCCTATTTTCCATACCATACATGTCAATGTTGTTACCTATTTTCCAAGCATGCTTAATACCCTACATTTACATTCTAAATGCCATGCCTACATGCCATATGCATCATTATCCATGCCATGCCATACACACATACCATTCAGCCACACCATGCATATACACATACACCTAAGTTCTTTACCAAATTTTCATGCATAACCTATTATTTAAACCTCATTAACATAACTATATCATTACTTTACCTTAACAACATGCCTAACACCATAAACATGCATTTCCATACACCAAATATGTACACTTTCATGGTAAAACATGTGACATACTAAATTTAACTCTATTCCACATACCTAGAGTGTGAAAACGCCCTTTTCTCTTCCACTTGGAGGCTTGAAACCTTGCTTCCTTTCAATGGCTTCCTTTGGACTTAAATAGATACAATCCTAGTTTAGAAAAATCCTCAAAAATTTTATACATCTCCAAATAAAAATCTAAAACCATGGCTATTCTTAAAATACCCTAACCTACCTAAAAAAAATAAAAATTGAAATAAAATCACTTACACAAATTTTTGACACTATTCACCAAGGTGAAATTCCTCTCTTTTTAGCCTTTGTTTTCATTTTCTATCAAAGGAACTAGCTTGTAGAGATTGTGGAGGTCAGAACCCTATGTAGGGTGTGAAAACTAATACTGAGAGGAAAGAGAAAATGAAGAAAAAAGAATAAAGGAAAGAGAAAAATGGCATCAGGTTTTATGAGGAAATAAGGAGGAAGATGATGAGTTCACACATGTGACCCTCTCAAATGTGTGGGCCCTTATATAAGGGTAGGTGGGTGGCCCCGATCACGACACCTGGCGATCCAACGGCTCGTTTTCTCTCGATTTCTTTTTAAACTTCAGAAATTCATAGAAAATTCTCTAGACCTCCAAAAATATTGATTCTAGTTTTAAAATTCTTCAATTAGTGGCACTAAGGCCCATGTAAATTTTCAATTCAAAATTCCACTAATGACTTTTTAGCACTATTTATCCGGTAGAATAAAATATTCAGAAAAAATAACAAACGACCTCAAAAAATTAAAATTCCTTCTCCATTATGTTCATTGAAATTTTTTAGGATAGAGGTATGCATTTTTGGGTCCGTCTGGGCACATCGCGAGGCTATCCCGGCACTAACTTATTTTATCTCCTTATACACTAGTTATTAACCTGAAATAATTTATTGGTTCTACTAAATTTTTAAATTCATTTATTTTATCCATTTTCAGTCTCATTAAAGTTTTATGTCCAATACGTCCCTTTTTGGCCTCGAAAAGGTGCCCTGACTTGCAGGGAACACGATTCAGGTCAAGGAGGTACTATCCATAGAACTCGGACTTACGGGCATTACATTAATTATTTATATGCTTACTTAAAATAATGAAAATAAATACTAAATTTCAGAAAAATACAATTTAAATAAATATATAGAAAGAAAAAAGTAAAATTTATTGCAAGATTTGCAGAATATTCATTAAAAATATGCATAATTTCATGAAAAAAATCTTTAATAATGTAATATATATATTTATTAACTAAATAATTATCATATAAATAGGTAGAGTTTAACAACTAGAAATGTATAAGAAGATATTGATACAAAGTAATATCAAAGCTTTATGCTAAATGATTGAACAATGTCTACTTTTCTCTTATTTCTATATGAATATGAAAAATCATAATAAATATCAATTATTAGAGATGAAAGATAATATTAATTGGAAGAGTAATTTAAATGGAATGGAAAGTGAAAAATAAATGGACTTAATTTGAAAAATAAATTAAGAAATAAATGGAAGAATGGCAGATTTGTCAATAATCAAAAAAACTTTACCTAAAGTCACATGCCAAAATTCTAGTTGAATGCATTTTAAAACTCAACTTTATTATAATATATAGATGATGTAATTATATTAAAAAAAGTTAACCAAAAAAAATTTGCCCATTACTTTTTATTTACTAGAAATGCTAGTACATCTATGGTCTCAACTTAAATCTACTGAAAAAAAGTAATTTAAATTTGACCTTAATCTAAAAAAATGCTTCACCTGATTTAACATATTAAGAGTTGTGTAAATTTGAAATTAATTCAAATGAGTCGAGTCCTATAAACAATCTGTATGATTTGCTTTTTAAAAAAAAAGAATTATTTTTAATTTGTTTTGATTATTAGGATTACATTATTTTTTTGAAAAAGAATCAAATCCGTAAATATTATATCATTATTTGATGTATAAAGAATTTCTATTGTTTTAAATTATAAAATCTTCTTTTTTTTTTTCATAAAAACTCGTAATATATCATCACTGCCTCAATTTTTGCAGTCTTCTACTACTTAACATTGGCTATCTTATTTTAATTATTACATCTATCTCATGCTATTTTTTTTTTATTTTTTTATTAATTTTTTGACAATGTCATTTTTTCTAACTTGCTATTCGAAAATCAAGTTCATGTTGAAATTTTTATTTTGATAATGATTAACCTACTTTTAACTAGTATTTTATAAATCACTTTGTAATTTATTTGTTTTTAAATTTTAAGAATTTGAAACTTTTTTAAATAAGTTTTATTACTTAATGTGTTGAGATAAATTAATCAGTATAAAATAATACTCTAATCGAGTCTTAATAATAATAATAATAATAATAATAATAATAATAATAATAATAATGTTTTTAAGAAAATTATATTTCTTAAAAGAATGAGTAATTTTTTTAAAAGAGATACCATTGTGAAATTATTATATAATTGTTGACAAGGGTAGTTATTAAGGGATGTGATTTGGTTAGTTGTATATTATATTACTATGGACTCTTTTAAATTTGATTACTCATACGATTAAATCTTAAAAAGTGTAAATCCAATAATAATAAGTATAATAACATATAATATATTAAATAAATATTTAATTACTAACAGAATTCCACAAACATTTATAATATATCCTATTGTATTTTGCAAATGACAAAATAATAAATTAGTGTAGCAATAATAGTAGTCGTAGATAAAAAAAATGATAATATATTAATTAGTAATTTTTTCAACACATTAATTAGCACTAAAATTTAAAGTGATATACTCGTATTATATTTAGCACGAAAAAACTTAAACAAAATACTGCATAAATTTAATAGTTTCTGAGGGAACTTTCAAATGATTAAGAGTTGAGTAATGTAATAATAATAATAATAATTAATACATTTTTATTCTTTATGCTCGCTTAGATTTTTTTCTCACTTTTCAAACTACACACGTTTTGAGTCCCACTTATGTAAAATGATGGAATGAATGAAATTAGGGCACATTAGCCCAAATATCGACACCAAACAATCTGATTTTCCTTTGTACTCCAATTTTCATGACAGTAGTTTGGCAATTGCTAACCTCTTCATGTAAAATGACTTGATCACCAACTCTCAAATCTCTTTGACCAGAAAACTCAAGCCAATCCACGGCAAGAAAACATCTCTCATTTCCATGTTGTTGTTGTTGTATGTAGCATGGAAATATCCACTCCTTGCCATTATCATCGACCACATGCATGTTTCATGGTCTGCCCTTCTTGAAAAGGTAGCCGCCCAAGTGAAGAAGTGGAGATGATTAACCAATTCTCGATATCGGTCTTGGTAAGTAATTTTGAGAAGAGCACAACATTTCCCATTTGCTACTACTTAATAAATCACTACAATTTTCAGCTTAATTTGGTCTCTGAGTTTCTAACAACATGGTACTTAAATAAATGTTGGAGTCGAAAGTTCGAACAGAGTGTCGTGAAATGGGGAATAAGGTAAGTTACAATGTCCAAGAAATTAACGAGATCGCAATTTCTACAAGAAGAACATTCTGTGAGTTTTCCTTTTGATTATTGATTTAAAGAGGCTACTGCGAGGTCTGGGTCTTGTGCTTTTGTCTGTGGGGAAAAGTCCGCAACAATAATTTGACAGACTTAAGACCCGTATTTCTGGGAAATTACAGGGCTAAGATTGTTGTACTAATATAATATACGAATAAAAAATACAAAATTGATTTAGTTAATTTAATTTAATCAATCTATTTTTGTTATTATATTTCTACATTAATAAGGGCATATTAGTAATAAAAAATAATAAAGTATATTTGTTTATTACTATACATATTAAATAAGGATATATTAGATATTTAATAAGAATTTTTCTAAGCTGAATCTAATTTGTAGTGGATGAGTCAATAAATAACTGTTAACTGTTGTATATATAAAATAATTATATTTTGCATACATGTCAATTACTCATTAACCGAACTAAGTCCAACCAAATGTTTTTCATTTAACAATTATAATTTCAAAAAGAAAAGTGGAGTATATTTTCAAATAAATTAAAAATTAAGTGAGATTATATATTTTTTTGGTGGATGGAGTATATGAATAAAAAATAAAAAATGATTGTGACTTGCGTTTACCTAATTTTTTTTTAATCTTTTATACATATACTTCTTTTTTACCTAATTGATTTGGAATTACGTTAATTCAACTGAAACCTCTTAAAGCAGAATCCAGTTAGAAATGTTCAAATTAGGTATAATTCATTCAAATCATTTAATTTAATTCAATTAAACTAATTAATTTTAAAATTAAATGACTTATAGTGACCCATTTAACCCAATATTATTTATAAAAAAAATAATATAACCGTTGGGTTATCATATAATCCACCCAATTAATGATATTACTTATAAAAGTCAATTATATCAATTAAATCTATCAATTTCTGACCTAAAACCCAGCTCAAAATTCGAATAGACTAATACAAAACTGACTCGAATGGATCGAATTACGTGACAATCCGAAAGATCCGAATTTTTAAAAAAAATATTCTTAATTATTTCAATTATTAGAATTAAATCAATTTTTTGTAAAAGAAAAAGTAAATTTATCAATAATATTTTTTTAATATAAAGTAAACTTAAGTAATGAGAGAATTCAAACGCATAAGATAAAAAAAATTAGCTCATAAATCATACTAGACCAACTCATTAGGTATCAAAAAACTAATAAAAAATAAAAATAATATTATATATGAATAAAAAATTATAAAAATAGATTTTTAAAATTTAAGATTATCTATTATGTCATATGAAAAATAATTATATATAAAAATAAATATAACATAACATACAAAAATATAAAATTGAATAATAGATTATAAGAATATACTATATAAATCTATATTAACAAATTATGTAAAATAAATAATAAATAATAATTTGAGCAAACTGGATTATATATTTAAATAGTGAATTCCTTATTCAAGTTCGAAAAAAATTGTGGACAGATCTAATAGGGAGAACAAGTACCTATTGAACTTTATTTTTTTATTGCTTATTGTTAATTATTTTATCTTAATTTTCATTAATTTCATGCCAACTTCTCTTTCATTTTTTTATCTTTATTTTTCTTGTTATTTTTTTGTCAATTTCTAATAATAATACTAATAGTTCATAATTTTTTAATAAAATAATATTTTTAAAAGAATAATTTATTTTTTAAAAACATTTATGAGTTATTAATATTTAAAAGTAGTTGAAATAAATTGATATTCAAGAAAACTAATATAAAATTAAATCAATCAATCTGATTTTATGAAAAAAAATTTAATTCGAGGATCCGATCTAATCCAACTCGAACTGAAGTGATCTGACTCGAGAATGACCTACAATTGATGACTCGATTCGAACCCATCCGACTTGACTCGTTTGACAAGTCTAATATCAATTCACGTTTTTTAATATCCAAGTTCCAAAATGATTAATCATCAAAATAGACTCATCATTTTTGCATATTCATTTTGTTAACATATTTATAAATAATATTTAAATTTAAGCAATTAATTATAAAAATTAAAATTTCAATTATCTAATTAAATTATAATTAATTTTTTATAATTAATCGATAAAAAATTTTAATAAATTAATTAACGATAATAATAAATAATTCTCAACAATCTATTAATAAATAAGTATAATTTTTCATAACCATTTGAGATTAATACAATTAACATTTATATTTATAAATAATCGATAGTTGATGAGGAGATATATTATTATTATTATAGGAACCTGAATATAACTTTGAATCGAAAAAATGTATTACTAATTTGTATTCAATTTGAATAGTTAAGAATTGGCTCATGAGTCATTAACTACTTATATGGTCTTTTTAAAAAAAATATTTAAAATTTCATTAGTTTATATTTATTGTTTTATCGTAAGTTTATATGTATATTTTTAGTATTACAATATTATATATACTCATCAATATTGATAAATTAATTATACTTTTCTTTTTT
>CANXYI011790792.1:0-10353 GCA_948208565.1 Hura crepitans
AGGTTTCGAAGACTGAAATGACATTAGGTTGCATATAAATTATGATTAATGCATGTTTATGATATTAAAATCGAAATAGTTTATGAAATTGTATGACACGCTATGAATTGCCATTCTTACAAGTTAAAGTAATTACACCACTAAGCGAAAGCTTAGCGCATTACTTGTTTACGATGCGTAAGTAACAGGACAGCAGATTAGAGCCGAAGCTTCCGAAAGCAAGGGACACGAAGATAACCCCTGCGTGGGTATTTTTGTAAGCATTTTGTAATAGTAAATATAGTGTAAATGTAATGTATTATTTAGTTGTGTGCTCTTGTGATCCCAGAGGGATTGGGTTTAATCTGCGTTTTGCAAAGGGATTTTGTATTAAATAATTTAACTGTGGACTTTAAATTCTATTTTCTTGCACGCTGTGTGTGATGATTGATGGATTGCATGTGGGAATGTTAATTGTAAGAGCCTGAGGCTTAATGTGATTATTTAATGTGTTTTGGAGGGTCAGGAGGACCCATGTGAGTTGGAGATGCTTGTGTGATATATAGAAGTATTTTTATACAGGTAAAAATTTGGGAAAGTGTTCCGGTACAGCCATTATGCTACCGAATTTTCGACACGATAACCCCAATATTTACCTTGATATGCGTGCTAAAAAGGTTTTCAATGTTTTAATGCATTTTCAAGTCAAGAAATATTTTCTTGTATAAAAGATTTTAATTTTAAGTGATTTTGGATAACAGAACTAGATATCGTTTTGCGTGCACACATCCTCCATTCGGGTTCGGTGTACGGATCAGGCGGAGGGTGTGACAGGTTATCTTATTTTTAAAGTATATATACTTGATGTTTATACAAATCTCAAAAGCAAATCCTCAATCAAGTCTTGTTTCAGATTCTCACACACTAGGCATATACATGGCATTCATAAACTCATATCTCATTTATACACTTTACATTTATATATCCTTTATATAATTTCATAGGTATAATCAAGGTTTCATAACTTTTCTTTCATGCATTTTCCATGTCAAAGTACTATCATTAAGGTATTATCATACATATATTACATATATATGCACTTTTCATATCATATTTACATTCATATGTCACACAATACATTAATTTCTATGAATAAAATTCATATTTTAGTAAATAATCAATTTAAATCCTCATAACATTGCATTCATATACTTTAAGAAAATTAAATGTCTTACATAATGTCTTTTTTGCTTATAATCTTATGATTTGCATAATTCATATCAAGCACACAAGATTCTAAAACATTACATTTCCATCTTTACATACCTCTCAATAATACCAATCATATATGTAGCTAAAAGGTATTTAATCTTTACTTCATACTAGCATGTGAATTATTCTTTAATAATTAATCTCGTTAATACTTTATTTTCCTTATTTTATGATTTTTAAAAACAACACATTACTTGTTACCTCTTAGTCCATTAATTACAGTACTTTTTTTGTACAAGTTATTGCTCATCTTTTAGAATAGGTTTTAGGATCATTCTCTTATTCATTTCTCATTTATTTGAAATTATACACACACATGCACGCACATTCTTCCTTACTAAATTAGAAAAACATTTAAAGCTTTTATTAGCCATAATTAAAATTAATAAAAGACCAATCAATTTATTTATATAATATGTATATACTTATATATCATCTTGTATAATATGAGTGTATACTTAAAATATCTTATAGTCTTAG
Organism: Hura crepitans; assembly: GCA_948208565.1. Lineage (NCBI taxonomy): Eukaryota > Viridiplantae > Streptophyta > Magnoliopsida > Malpighiales > Euphorbiaceae > Hura > Hura crepitans. The sequence continues at coordinate 1,732 of CANXYI011790792.1, forward strand.
AGAAGATACCTTAAATACCTAAGCTATCCATTCATAGCCTTAAATAATATGGCATTTATCCCAAATTCATTTCCATTTTCTTAAATAAGAAAGCTAAAATAACCTTTTATAACTTAATTAATAAGAGACATAACAACAAACATAAATATGTTTTATTACTTATATGAATATAAACTTATTTTCTATTAAATAAATAATAACAGATAATGTTAATTATAATATCTTTAAAATGTATAAATAGTTTTACTCTTTTAGTTATTTAAACAACCCCCACTTATCACCCATTTAAAGTCTATACTTATCACTTTTGAAGGCTAATTAATCCTCATTCATTATGAAAAATGATTGCATATCATAAGCTTTAAAAATAAATTATAATTTTGAAAAGAAAAACTTTTATATAACATTTGGAAAGGGTCATGGCCGTGGATCCTTAAATTTTTTAGATATTATACATAACTTCAGAGGGGGTCATGACCGTGGATCTTAGGGGTCACTTCGTGGGCCTTTAATTTCTAGAATTCTGAACATGATTTTTCAGCAGGCCTTATTTTAAACTTCATGCCATTCAACCTTATCCCCTTCAAATATCTTTTCTCACCTTTTCACACTTAATCTAGGACTTAATTAGGCTCATTTCCATGCAAAATTATCAATCAATTGATCATGAAACCATCAAAGTTCAAATTAAATCAATTTAGCAACAATAAGTGAGATATCTAACTTGTGTATACCTTTGCCACAAATCTCCAATCTTTCAACTTTCAAAGACTTCAATAGTTTATTATCTTGTGGTAATTTTCGGATTCCTCAACCTTTCTTCAATTGTTCAAACTTAAACTCCTCATCTACTTTAATTTTCCTAATTCTTCCATTCTTTCTCTATAATTCTTGTAATTCTTGCTTGTTCTTGAGTTTTGATCCCATAGATAGCAGATTTTTTACTCAAATCTTGTAAATAAGGAGAGGAAAAATGGTGGATTAAAGATGATTTTGGGCTGCCATGGAAGAAGAAGAAGAAAAAGAAAGAAACATGTTCTCTCTCTCTCTCTCTCTCACACACACACACACACACACACACACACACACACACAAATATACACAAACATATATATGTATACACACACACACACACATATATATATACATATATGTGTGTGTGTGTGTGTATATGTATACTTCAAAATGAGTGGCTAAGATCTCGCCATATGTCTCTCTTCTACGATTCCCTTTTAAAATGAAATAACTTAAAATTAATCCTGCTTATACGACATTACAAATCGTTACTAATCTTAAATCACCATTATCTCGATTTCTTATTACCATTCATAAATAACCTAGCTTGTGCACTATTCTCCTTTCGTCATAATAACTTATTATTATTTGTTCGAAAACCATTCTCGAACTTCAAGTTATATCGTTTTTAATACTGACATTAATGTCATATTGTATAGGAACCATATTTTCCTTAGTCCAAAACTTTATTGTTCATACGTTGGAATACCCTAAGGACACTATTCATAACCCGAATGACACTATTCAAAAACTAAAAATTTCAGGGCTTTACAATTATATTATAAATAATTAAGATGAAATTTACAAATAATATTGTTTTTCACGTATCATTTTCGTATTAGGATACATTTATTATTGAAAAAATAGAATTGATATTACCATAAATTTATCATATATATAAGATAATCAATAAAATATCATAGTATTTAAACTTATTCAAGCTAATATTTAGATATATAAAATTAACTAAATCAAACTAATTTGATTTTATATAAGGAAAAGGTATTATTTTACCCCTACCATTTATTCTAAAGTTCTGTTTTGCCCTTAAAGTTATTTTTGGAACAAAAATGTCTTTACAGCTATTAAAAATAGTACAAAAATACCCTACAGTTATTGAAAGTAGTGCTAAAAGCTGCTAATTTCTAATACTTACAAGAGCATTTTAGCACTATTTTCAATAACTATAGGGATATTTTTACTCCAAAAATAACATGAGGGGCAATATAAAATATTAAGGGCCAAATAGAACCTTTTCCCTTTTATATATATATGAAATTTAATTTCAATAATTATAAAATAAAATGTAAAACGATAAAAATATATAAATTATTGTTCACATTGTTAAGATATTAAATGAAAAGTTATCTAACGTACTAATATATTTTATGAATTAATGGTGAATTATAATTGTATAAAGTCATGCGAAGCCTAATAATTAATAAAGTGATGTGTTTTGAAAAGTAGTCGAAAAAAATTGTGCATTTCAAAAGTTCAAATGCAAGATTTTTCCTTTAAAGGGAAAGAAAGGTGAAAAAATTGATGGAAACCGCATAATGTCAAAACTTTGACTTTCGTAAAAGGTTGATAAGTGGCATTTTTATTCAAAATTTTTTAAAAGTTGAAATTATCCCTTTAGCTTTAAAAAATTATGTTATTTTGGTTTTCTGCAAGCAATTTGAACCTTTTCTTAAAGAGTTTTTATGGATTTGAATATTATTAAAGTTTAGGGACATATATGTCGGGCTAAATGGTGTTGGCTTAGGAGTTACTTTACAGTGTTTTGCAAAGAAAATATTTTTTAATAATTATTTTGAAATTTACAGCAAGATAGAAGTTAATTGGGGGTTTTGATTCTTTTATTAAAACCCAATAACTAGGTTTTAGGTTCAGGTTAGAAACACAATAACTTTATTTTGATTTCACAATGGAAACCTAGGTGACTGTCTGTTGTTTAACATTGAAAATTTGGATTTCAGGATCAGAAAATGTAGCTGCCTATTTTTAGGTCAGTGATAATACCCAAAATTAGCATTTCAAGCTCAATAAAAGCTATTCAATCACATTTTCCAATAGACTTATGCTTCGGGCTAAAAAAAAGCCATATAGTGACATTTTCTTGGAGATGTATGGTACGAGCTTATAAAAACAACAGCTGAGGCACATTCTATATAAATGGTGAGACTCATATAGGATTATTAATGCTAAGAAACAAAGAGAGAGAGAGAGAGGTTAATAGAGAACGTGTTTCAAAATTTTAATTTAATTTTAGTTAATTAAATATTTTATTTGTATGTAGAAAATGCGTTTATGTATTTTATTATTTATTGATATTTATAATTAATTTTTTATGTTTTAAATATTTTTAATTAATATTTTTTTATATTTAATGGAATTGAAAATACATATCATTATGATTTTTTAGGTGAGTGTTATTTTGCAATGTTGAAGATTTTTTTTTAAAGAAATATAACATATCTTGAGGTATGTTAATTAAATATTTTTGTAATTATTTTTATTTGAATTAATGAAATTATTTATTTATATTTTAATGATAAAGAAATTATTGTTAAAATTTCAATAAATAAATGTATTTTGGATGAGAAATTTGATAACGTTAATAAATTTTTAACTTTAATATTTTTGTTAGTATGAAATATATATTTAGAGAATGTTTAAATTAGAAGTTGTAATTTGTTAGTATTTTTGCACATGAATTTGTTGAATATAATAAAAATTTAAAATTATAATGTTGTTAAATTTTTTTTAGGTGTGTTTTGAAAAATAACTTTATAAATAGGTGAAAATTTAGAAATTAAGAATTGATTAATTGTTGTAATTTCAAAACTAAAAATTAATTTGAAAAGATTATTTAGTTTAAAAAAGTTAACTTATTAATAAATTTTATTATTTCAAAAAAAACACAATATTATTATTAAATGTGAAAATTTAATGGGAGAAAAAAATAAATCTTATTATTAGTCATAAATTTTCATATAATATAATAAATAGTTGAAAATATTAGATGAATCAAATGAAATTATTGAAATTTAATATTTGTGTTATTTATACTTTGTAATGTGAAAAAAAATTAATTTATGAATTTTATATATGAAATAGAACTTATTACAACATAAAACTAATGAGCAATAAAATATTATGCAAGATTTAGAAGTTAATAATTAATTTTACTAGGTAACTTGACGATATCTACATACACAAATTTTTTATGCATATTAGAGGGCAAACGAGTTTTGGTGTTGCTAACCTGTAATACGATATTACTAATCTAAGTGCATCCGCACATAGACTTAAATTGAAAGAGAGACCAATTTTTTGCAGAGGTAGTTTACAAAATTCATGTAAAGTTAGGATTGGATAGGAATTGCCGCATATCATGAATAATATATAAGATCCCTATTTATAATAAAGGTTATTTATTCTGGAAGTGTATGGAGTTAAAAGATGACAAAGATATTAGAGTTATTTATGAGAAGTTACAACAATTTGTGGGTTACACAATTGTTTAATTGATTCTAGAAGTTACGAATAATGTAATTCATAATGTTAGACAAGAAAATGTTGGAAATCATGTGGGAGATATTATAAAAATGTTGCTAGACAAGTTAGATAAGGGGTGGTATAAGCAATAATCACTATTATGTTGTTCAAAATTCACAAGGAATTTTAGATTTGAATTTGAAAACAAGAAGTAGATATTTTAATTTGGAGTTTGGAGATGGTGGTTCATTTAATCAGCAGCAGTTAAATTATTTTGAAATAGAATACGATATGCAGCATCAATCATTCCATGTTTAGAGAGATTTTTTTTCAGAATATGGAAGGTGTAGGTGGTGCTAGAACTAGCCAGCCTAGACATTTTATATGTATTGGTGAATACTCACAACATTTATAATTAGGTTTAGATGTTGAAAATGTACCTAATACGTATAGTATGCTAAGATATTTTGTTTGTTTTAGTGAGTATTTTTAGCAAAATAGGGTTGAACATCGCATAGTATAAAGATGCAAGATTTACCTAATCGTAGTAGAATTGATCATTCTGTGATAGACAACGAGGTGTTAGGCACTCAGCCTATAAAGAATGATAATGTTGATGATGGTAGAACCTTGAATAATAATTTTTTTAGAAAATCATGATCCATAGCATGAATATAGGATACACGATGTGCACAGTGAAGAGGATGAAGAAAATGTTGGCTTAAGTGATCAAAATGTTACAATGCAAAATATTGGTTTCCCTAGTTCATCTGAGGGGATAAGAAACTTAAATGTATCTGTACATGGTGGCTATGGAAGTGGCTATATTGAGTTTTTTGAATTTAACTTTCACATAGAACATCATGGGCAAATTGATTATAAAGCAACTCAAGTGGATTTGTTATCATCAGCATGAATGATTACATAAGATGGCCATTCTAAGCTTTGAAAAGGTCTAATTCTTAATAATAAGGATAAAGTTAAAGCATTTGTTAGAAAGTACTCCATAGTGTGAAATGTTAATTTCTTTATTGCAGAATTAAAGACTTCCTGCTTGTTGGTAAAATGCTCAAATCATGATGGCAGATGTTAATAGAGGCTTAAAGCTATAAAGAAAGTATAGTTTCCTTATTGGATAATTTGTATGTATGAAAGATCACATTCTTGCATTGCTCTTTCACTATCTCAAGACTATAGATATTTATATGCATTGACGCATTACATTCCAAAAAGTAAATATGAGTTTGTGTGGGAGGATGCAGAATAGCCACAGTAGAAGCAATTTAAATGCATGTTTTAGACATTTAAGCATGTTATTGATGGGTTAACATATTGCAAGCCCATTTTATTAGTAGAAGACACTTTTTTAATTGGGAAATTCAAGCAAACTTTGTTAATTGCTAGTTCAATTAATGGGAATAATGCATTATTTCCTATAGCATTTGTGGTTGTGGAAAGTGAGAATTTGTTGAGTTAAAAGTGGTTTATGATGATGATTTGGAAGCATATTCCAATATGAGATGGCATAACTATTATCCCTGATCAACATGTTAGGATATTATCTATTTTTATGATCAGAGCTTTACATGGCAAGAACCACAAGCTTTCCACCAGTGGTGTCTATGACATTTTGTTAGCAACTATAATACACACCATTGAAATAAGACAATAAAGGACATGCTATATTCACCTAATACATTTATGCCTTCTATAATACAAATTATGTGAAAATGTTATATGTATGAGTTTTTAAAAAAATGTAATATAGTCCTTGATTTTTCATTTTAGGTGTATAATTTCAAAAAAGAAAGTTCTTTAAGTTGATGGATCATATAAAGGAAATGGATAAAGCATTTTATGATTGGGCAATACAACAAGTGCTTGATTGTTGGGCACTACACACTAATGATGGTCATCGTTGGTGTCAAATGACAACAAAATATGCTGAAAGTATTAATAGTGCATTGAACGGGTATGGATGATGCCCATGAAAGAAAATATCAAGCATGTTTTCACTCAATTAGTTAATGTTTTTATGTAAGAATAAAGAAATATAGAGCAATAATGACATCAAGAGTTATATAGATAATATAATGTATAAGAATAATGAAACATCATTGCCTAATAGCAAGAGATCATAAAGTTGAGGATTATGATTACAGAATTAGGTAATTTCAAGTGAAGATAAGTTGCAAAAAGAACAAGGAGACAATATGTAGATTGTAAATCTTAAAAGTAGAAAAAGCAAATGTGGTAAGTTTCAGAGGATAAAGATGCCTTACTTTCATACAGTTATAGTGTGCATGCACACAAATGTTCACATGTAGAAATATGTAAATAAATGTTATAAAATAGATGAAGCATTGAGCTGCTACAAATGTACTTTTTATTTGATGGCTCATAAAACTTATTGGCCTAATTATGAAGGTCTTACATTTATACCTAATCCAATGCTACAACAACATAAAGGTAGGTTTAAAATGTATAGGATTTAAAATGAAATGGATAGAATAGAGAGGGTAATAACACCAAAATACAGCATATGTGATCAAGCAAAACATAATTGAAGAAATTATTGAAACATAATAGGGCCATCAAACTAATGAATTGTTAGAAATAATATTCATATTTTTTTTTATTTCTTCAATACATATAAAGTTTTACATTTAATTTTAATTTATGTGATGCAATATTTTATTATCTAAAGTTATGTCATGTTAAGTAACTATAAAAAGAATTACATATTTTACTACTATAACATTTTCATTTTACATTTAACAGATATGTCTAGTAGAAGAAAACTCATGCTTGATAGGTATGTTGACCCTAATGGTCAAGTGTGGTATTGAACAAAGAGGCCTATTTCAATAGCAAAAATATTATATTGGATAAATAATAGTAGTTTTGGCCATATATTTGATGGCTTCTATAGTCATAGATTGGAAGATTTTGGTCCATCTAAAATTAGAGTAGAACTTGCATGGACTAGGTTATGGGAGACAAGATATGAGTAGAAAGCATATTGCATTTACTATGAATTGCCTATGCCAAAGATAAAATCCTCCACCATGCTCAGAGAGACTAATTAGGAAATATCTAGGCTAAGAGCACAATTGAGCAATGAAATTAAGAAAATGGAGGAAAGGCTTGATAAGTTCCACTATGGAGATTACTCTTATGACTTTGACTTAAATATTAAAGGTAGCGTGTCTGATATTAGTACTGATTTAGACGATGATGATTTTGTTAAGTATTTACTTGAATGTTTGCCACAATGATGTAATATATAATATTGCAAGGTACTTATTTGAACAATATTTCTTCTTATGCCACTCACTTATATTATATCCAATAATGAATTCTGAGATTTTCCATAATGGATTGTAATTTTTAGTGTAATATTATGCATTAAAATTTAATAAACTAAAATTATGATTAACTGAGATGCAAAATCTATTAGTTAGTTTCCTTTCACAATACAATAAATGATAATAAAAGTAATTTTAATGAGCATGCATATGTGACCCTTTACCCATTTCAGTCACTAGATCCGAATTAGGAGTAACACACGTACCGATATCTGAACTATCCTTATTGAAAACCCATATAAATTAAAAACTTTTTTGAAAACATTTGATCAGGTATGAACTTTTAAAATCTTGGCTTAGTGAAAACCTTTTTAAAGTTTTAAAACAATTGGGGAATCATCATGTTGAAAATTTGACAGCATAATAGTTGTACCGAGATACTATCCCCAAAATGAATAGTAACCTACAGATTAAAAACACTTCTATAATCTCATTCAACACAATTGGATCTTTCTGATCCACCTAAAATTCTCAACAACATGTTCTCAACAAAACATACATTTCAAAAACATAGGTATAATAAAATCCGATATAAGCAGTTTAGATGTACATTATAAAAGTAAATATATTATGTTAAAAGCTACAAAACATTTAAAAAAAAAACTATTCTAAGCCCAATTCCCTTTGTACAACATATGAGTGTACTACTATTACCACATCCCATAATTTACACAAAGGAAATCAAAATACCAAAAGAAATGATATATCTTGATCTACACAACTACTGAGGCTTTTAGCTTTTATTTATACCTTTAACCTATGCACTGCAAAAATAATGATGAATTAAGCATAAAACTTAGTGGAGTATTCAATATAGCATATGCACACACATCCATACAAGCATACATTAATCATGACCAGCATACTTTAATCATATCATGCATATCTTAATCATCCTGTACATTTTATTACTTAAAAAGTATACAAGCATATCACTAATCAATTAATGTATTGTTCA
>CANXYI011790813.1:0-14520 GCA_948208565.1 Hura crepitans
TTTAGTTTGAATAAATGTTAACTTGTGATATAAGAATGGTTGGTAAGTATATAAGTGGTTAATAACTATGGCCGAGACTTATAACTAGGAAGTTATAGCTTAAATGGTTTAGACATGAAAACTTATGTATAAAATTGTGCTTGTGTTAGGTTAACAAACATGTATAGGTTATGGAAACCACATAATGGCCGAGGCATATAATGAGTTTATATACCTTAAATGGCATGGATTGTAAAGATATGTGAATGGGTGTGTATAGATTATGGATAAAAGCATGAGTGCATGATAAACGTTAATAAAATGCATGACTAAAGTTATTAAGTGGCCATGACCTGAGAGCAATGGTAATGGAAATCATATATAAATTTTGGTAATAGATGACCAATGAACATGTGTAAGAAAACCTAATATAATAGACATGAATGGCTTAACTTACTTGGCATGATTGGGACAAATTTATGGAATGAGCATAGTATAAATTAATGCACAAAATGCACCTTGATGGATAAAAAAATACTTGAAACATAGACTTGGAAAATGGCCTAAAATGTGATTTACACTTGAACCTAAAAAGTAAATGTGAGTTGGCCTCAAATGTGCTTTTAAGAGCAAGGACTTATGATTAAATAATGTACCTATAACTTGTGCCTATCAGGACTATATTATGTGATTAAGTATTGTAGCTTTCATACCTATGTTTTAGCCTTAGAAATGGCCCAGTGCTTGCATGGCTTAGGGCCTATGAACATTGTGGAAATATTAGTGAAAACTATATTGAAAAATGTTAAGAAATGATCCCAAAACAGGCTTTCAAAAACTTGATGTAATGACTTATAACTATCTAGTTTAACCATTACTTGAATCAAAAATACCACAAGACAATAGATGGCATAAGATAAAAAATACTAATGAAATAAAATCTAGCATAACACACCATAGTTACTGGTAATTACGCCTTGAAAGTATTTATTGAGAATTCACCCAGTACAGCCTATTTGTGGCTATACTATACCGAGCTAAATTTCAATAGTGCCATAAAAATTATAACTATTTATTTTTAAGTCAATAATATTATAAAATGTTAATCAGTAATGAAATGGATACAAATTGAGGTTAGATGGCCCATTAGATAGACACCTAGTAGATATGTTGATCGATTAACTTAGAGGTCCTTAGCAACTGCTACACCATCTATTTTTCGAACAAGGCCAGTACAGTGACCTAGGTCCACATTGGGGCCACTGTACTAGTCTATTGTATAGATAACCTTCTACCCTTTCCACTTAATACTAGTATTAATTTTACTAATGTAGTAGTGTAGGACCTAGAGGGCTACTACAATAATCTGTTGGATAGACCAATCTATTAGGCAGACACCATCACATTCACTTGATCTTGCCAATGCACCGGCATAGTTCCCGCAGGACCACTGTACTAGTTGGATAGTTAAACTTGGCTGTGGATATTCACTTGATCTTGCTGGTACAGCAGCGTAGGTCTTATAAGACTACCGCACTAGTCGAATAGTTAAATGTAGTTGTGGACTTTTATTGATCAGGTCGATGCAGCGATCAGGGTCTAGAATGTAGATCACTGTATTATTTTCATTCCCTCTAGGTCAAGTGTATATCGGTGTTATTTTTCTAGTTAGGCCAGATAAATTAATGAAATCACAATAATGAATTAAAACTAATAAGCGATGTAAGGCTTACTTAGGCATAAGTATCTATATGAGACTACAAAATGGATGACCAGGTGCATTCTGGTAATAAAATAAAGGATTTATTGATAGAAATTAGGTATAAAGGCATTTTGGTAATTTTATATACATAACATGCATCACCCTAAGGGTATTTTGGAAATAAAGGTGAGATAAACAAATAACCATAGGAGAAATCTAAGGATGGGTGACCTAAAGGGAAGTGTACCATTTATTGGGTTTCTTTGAGAATCTTGTAGGGGGTGTTACAGGTTTAGATTGATTTCACAGCTCAAGTTGCAAATGATTTTGCAGTTAACTCGAATTTGATTCTTGTGATCAACTATTTAGAAAATTTTAAATAAATAAAATTCAATGTGAATGGATTTTGTATTTTTGAAAATATGTTAGAAGTATGCCCTAGAGCTCATGTAATAAGGTAGTATTCATGTATTTAAACCTTGAGAAATCATACTAAAAGGCATTTGTCTTTATATCATGGTACTTTTATATATTACTTTTAATTATTTGTAATATCTTAAACCATGTTATAAAGTCCCTGGTATATTTAATCACAATGCAGAGAAAATCATAAAGTATTCATGATGTGAGATTTTTGTTACTTGTAAATATGATATACCTAAATATTACTGATCATAATATTAACAAGATAGGATATTATTAATGCGAAAAGATCAGCACATTTTATACTTCTTAATTATATCAAGTACTAGTTCTCATAAGCTGTAAGCATAGATATGCTTGGAGTTAACATGTGGATGCTTACTTGGAAAGTAAGTACATCAGAGACCTACCATGAGATCTTCATATGGCTACTTAATCTATGCTCATGAAAGTATCTCATCATATCAATAGTGTAAGTACCCTTAGACTTGAGATCACTAATTATCATAAATAAGAAGTGACATACTTTAACTCTAAAACTTTTACTTCGAACAAGAAGTATACATAGTGAGGTGCTTAGTTATGGCATAACATATTCAAAGATAGGGTAGTAATCAATAAAGGATTTACCACCATAGATTATAGTAGGGAGTTTATCTCACAGTTCTGATGAGTAACCTATATCTAGAAATCTCTAACCAAAGCAAATTCCCATATGTGAATGGGATTCACTTAGGGAATTTTGGAAATAAAGGTGAAATTATTATAACAATATGTTCAGGGCTTAATTAGACATAATAAGTTAAGCTATGAGTTAACATAAGTCCATACTCAAAGCTAGATGAGATAAAAGATGATGAAAGGAGTTTATTATACCATAACAGTATATGCAAGGGTTATGTCAAACCACTTGACTTTTTAGCACTTAGGTAGTCATGATACATGGCTAGATGCCCCTTCTAACTTGTATACAAGTGATATATAAATTAGTGAATTGATATTGATTCAGTGAGATTGAATTTATAAAGTCCTAGTTGGACTAGGACTCTATTTCATTGTGTATTGCCAATGAGATTGAATTTTCTAATGATATGAGATATCATTGGAAGAAGAATTAAGAAGAAGAAATAAGCAAATGGGCTTAAGGCTACTTGCAAATGAAGTGTCTAGAAAATAAAGATTTTTGGAAAATTAGGGTTTTTGGACTTGGGCATTGTTAAGTCAAAACTTTTAATTGTTATTGCATTTGATGTTTTTATGGGGTTTTAAAAAGGTTAAAAAGGCTTTAAATTAGAGTAATTATTAATCTAAAATGGGTCATGGGAGTGCCATATAGTATTAATAAATGTGGGGGCCAAAGCATATTGCATATAAGCCTATTAAAAGGCTTATACACATAGGATAGAAAGAGGCCCAATTGATGGGTCCATTCTAATTCAACTTAGGCTAGATTTTAAGTGTTAAAATCTAACCTAAATAGGATTTATTTATGATATAAATAAACCTTAGTATAGAAGCCATCAGAAAGAGACATTCTGTTACATAATTTTCGCATAGAACAATTAAAACACACATTTTCTTCTTCTTCCTTTAGCTACTTGTAATTCCTACTAGCATCTGGAATTAAAAGTTGATCTCTTTTGAAAACTTCTTATATGGATTAACTTGGAGATGTTTCTTAAAGATGATTACTATGGTTTGCAATAACTCGATGAGAAGAACTCACGAAAGGAATATGCTATCATCCTTTTACGGTAAATCACAAAGCACTGCTAGATTTAGCATTTAAGATGAATTTTAAATTACTCAAGACTATTATTGTTGTTGTTTTCTCTCAAAGTTTTAATTTTTTTGCTATATATGATTAAGAAAACCAATAAAATATGACACATTGTAATGCCCATGTTTTGAGGCTCCTTAAATAGTGCCACTGGGTCTAAGAAGTGTGCTCGAGGTGCTGGGTCACTTGTAAATAAAATGAGGTAATGACACTGGTCATGAAACTTTGAGGGGCTTTAATTTCATGAAAGAGGAAAAATTTTAAAATTTTGCAGAACCAATAACTCGTTTTGGACTATAAGCTACCCCTCGATGTAATAAAAATTTTACAAGCTGGGAATGATGCAGGATGTGCTCGAAAGGACCCAAAAATAGTAAACTTTGAAGCTTAAAAATTCCACTGAGTTCATTAGTGAAAGAATTTTTAGATTTTGAGGTCATTTGCAAATTCTCATAATTTTTTAGGTTAGCATGCAAATCGAGGCAATTTGAAAATTGCCTTATGATAGAATTTGGCTACAAAAATTTAAGAGCATGTAGAGGGGATTAAAATATGAACTTTTAAAATAAACGGTGTAATTTTTGAGGTGTGTGTGAATTTTGGTGAATTTTTAAATTTTGACAAAAAATTGAGATGTTTCGGGGTGGCTATGAGACCCACCCACACTTGGCCATTTGGCCTAAGGCCCTTGCCAAGTGGCAAGGGCGAGTGACAAGTGGACTTTTCCACCTAAAACAAAAACAACATTTTCTCTTAGCTACCAGTAGGAACCGATGCCACACCAAACTCCCTCTCTAATTTTCATCATCTTCTTTAGCTCTATTCAAGAATTTCTGCTCACCAAAAATTAATTTGATGAGTTAGGGAGCAAGAGGAAAAAGAATTACAATAAAAGGAGTCCCTAAGAAGAAGTTAAAAATCCTTAAAGATTCTTGGATAGAAGCTATCCAACAAGCAGCCAAGGTGAGTTCTCTTATGGTTTCTTGAGTTTTTCCTTGGCTTTTCTTATAAGAATTGAGTGTGTAAGATGTCTAACATATATGGGGATAGATTTCTATGGCTTTTAAGGTGAATTGATGCAAAAATGAGCTTGAAGAAAGGAGGAGAAGAGCATGTGGTAGGCTGGCAGTAAACTTTGGTAGGCTTGAAGGGTGGATTCTTCATTATTTGAAGTGTGAGGTATGATAATTCAACCATTCACCTCATGCCTTCTAATTTTTAGTAACTTCTCCTTTGAGTTTGGGATGGTTTGAGTGCATGGATTAGCTTGAATAGGTGTTTGCACTGAAGGATTTTAGTGTATGGCATAAAAAAATGTGAATGGTATGGTTACTTGGAGAAGGAACTAATGTTTACGTCAAACTACACTTTAGCCGAGAGAGTTCTCAAGGTGCTTAATGTGTGTTAGTGCAACTTGATATGTTTTTAGGGTAATTGAGATATGAAATGAGTGTTTGGATGTTGGTACGTAATTGCAATTCATGTGAATTGATAGAAATATACATATTTGGCATGAAGTTTGCATGTAGTTGAGAGGTGTATGATTGGTGTATCATGGTAAAAGTTAGAGATTGGTATAGTAATGCATGCCTAAGGGGTGGTTTTGATGTTACAATGCATGTACCTATGTGTATGATGCATGCTCGAGGTATGTATGGCTTGTGTATTAGTATGGTATGCTTAGTATAAAGTATAAATATGCAGATATATGCTAGGATAGTAATATGCAAAGTGTATATATGATAAATGATGTCAAAATGCATGAACTGGAACTAAATTCCTTTATGCCCATAAGATATGCTTGGCATGGAGAGGCTTGGTAAGTATGGTATGTGGGCAAGGTAAGTGTAAATAGGTGATATAAGATAATGGCATGTAATGCATATTAAAATGGCATGACATGTAGTGAGAATATGACTTGAAAATGGCTTAGACATGACCTTAATAATTTGATTAGAAATCAAGGATAAAAAGTGACTTGGTATTGCCTTTAAGGGCTATGGTTTGTGGATGCATAATGTGCTTAATTTGTGTGCCTAAAATGGCTGGCATAATGTAATCTTTTATAGTGGCATTTGCACCTATATTTTGGCCTTGTAAATGGGCTATAATTTGTTGGCTTAAGACTTATGTACTTAATGCAAATAGTGGTGAAAATTGCACTGAAAAATAAGGTGAAATGGACCTAAAAAGCTAAATGGAACCTTGCCGCAATGACATGTAATTGTCCTAAAATGACCATTACCTGAACCCCTAAATCCACTAGATAGTAAATGGCCTAAAATTATGAAATGCTTATGGAATAAAATCTAGTATAATGTATAATAGTTCTTGGCAATTATACCCTTGAATGTATTTTCTCATAATTCACTCGGTACAGCCGATTTGTGGCCACACCAAACTAGGCTAATTTTTAACTATGTTGTAAAAATTATAACCATCTATTTTTGAGTTTATAATATTATAAAAAGTTAATCAGTAAAGAAATGGACATAGTTTGAGGTTAAATGACCCATTAGTTAGACACCCACTAGATGGGTTGATCAGTTAACTTAAGGATCCTTAGTAGCTACTACACTGTCTACTTTTCAGATAGGGTCGATACAGTAGCGTAGGTCCCTGTTAGGGCCATTGTACTAGTTTATTGGATAGACAACTTTCTATCCTTGCCACCTGATGCCAGATTGGATATTGCCAGTGCAGTGATGTAGGTTTTTGAGTTCCACTGCACTAGTGTATTGGACAGACCAATTTGCTAGGCAAATAACTCCTTATTAATTACACCTTGGGTGCTAGAACTTAATTGAGCTGATACAGCAGCATAGGTCCATAATAGGGACCACTGCACTAGTTTATTTTTCCCTCTAAATCCAGTGTCCGTAAGGGTTATCTCCTAAGATGGGCCAACTAAAGCAATTAAATAAGATTAATAAAATTGGCATATGATTATGAAATATAACATAGGGGCATTTTAGTAATTTTCCACTGATAGTGTGTAAAGGCTTAAAATGGTATGGTTTGTGCATAAAATGATTAATAATGACCCAAAACATAATTTATATGAGTTGTAATGATTAACTAAATAATTTACAAATAGAAATACCCTAGGGGTAAAATTGTAAATTTGAATGTTAGTACTCTAGGGTGAGCTTGGATATTAGAACAAGAAAAGAATAGGAATTTCATGCATCGATAAACTACTGGACATATTTTAAACATTTGAATACACCACTGAGTACTTTATACTCAAAATACCTATTTCGGTGCATAGGTATCAAGAAAAAGGATGTAGCCTTATAAAGCACGTAGTGGAGTTTAGAGGTCAATTTTGATAAGGTTGATAATATACATTTGTATAGCTTTTGCACTTTATGTACTTAAAGTGGGGAAAAGGGGTATGATTTATAAAGGAACATAGGATTGTATATGTATATATATACAGGTAGACTATTTTTGTAATTAATCAATGGTTAATCCTTTTGTATATGTATGCCTTATGTGCATATTTCATAAACCTGAGGCTTTATGTGATTTCTTGATTGTGGCCTGAGGCCTGTGATTGTTGTGTGATAGATGATGATGATGATAGGTGGATATTTAGGGGATTAAAAGGGTCCAGAAGATGTGATTACTTGTTATAGAAATGTTTTACAAGTTGAAAATTTTGGGATAATAACCCGGACAACCATTGTGCTATTAGATTTTTAGAAAATACCTGAATGTGTTAAAATTGCTATGTAATAGTATAAACATGATATTATGAACCTCAATGGATTATAGGAATAGACAGTATTGAGTTTAGAGTTAGCTAGAATCAGTTAAGCATAACATAAGTAAAGGTTAAATGATTGACCGTGGGAGAAGTCAGGATGGGTGACCTAGCAGGAAGTGCACCACTTATTGGGTTTATTTGGGAATCTAGTAGGGGGTGTTACATTTTGTGGTATCATAGCATAACATGATGTTCCTAGGCTAAGTATATGAGTGTAAATGTCTAAGTTTTGAATAACTCTAAACTATTACACTATCTGAGGCTGATAAGATACTCTTTTTGCAATAAGCATATGAATGATCAGGCACCCAAAAAAGGGGCTGAAAAAGTCGCTAGTTTTATGCCAACTACGACACAGGGGGTAGGCAATACATCCATACCTTAACCTAGTTACGCTACACAGTAGCCATAGCCATAAGTGCCTAGTCAACAACAGGCAAAAGCATCACCTGCTTTGTTGTAGTAGATAGTAAATTTGCTCAAATATACCTCTATTACTACTACTTCTCCACCTCTACCTCCTTCATCTCTAATGCCACCTCTACCATCAGTTCCTCCACAGAAGACTCCTCTAGAGAGCTTAAGAAAGATAGGAGCTATTATCCTGGGGAGGAGGGAGGATGATGCTGCCTGGGCTGAATATTGGCTAGACAGGACATTTAGAGTCTTGGAGCAGTTGAATTGTACTGAGGTAGAGAATCTACATTGTGCCACTTATGTTCTATAGGAAGAAGCTTATAACTAGTGGAACACTATTAAGAAAAGAAAAACACCTGCAGAGTTGACTTGGGAATTTTTCCTTACGGAGTTTAGAAAAAGATACATACTTGACTCCCATAAGGATAAAAAGAGATAAGAATTCTTAGACCTAAAGCAAGAAAAGAGAACAGTGTCTGAATATGAAAAGGACTTTACTAGACTCATGAAGTATGCTAATGAATTTATTCATAATGATGAGGAGAAATGAAAAAGATTCTTGGCAAGACTAAATGTAGAGCTGAGGATGCAGATAGCCAATCCTAGAAAGAGAGATTTTGTAGTATTAGTGTTAGCTACATACGATATGGAAGAAATGGTACAAGAAAATAAGGATCTCTTCTAGAGAAAGGTAGTTCACTATGGGATAGTCTAGTGTAGTGTTGGGAGATGGTAAAAAAAGGAGAGAGGGTCAATCATAGGCATAATCTTAGCCTAGGTCCCAATATCAAATAGGGTATCAAGGGTAAAGATAGGCACAAACCTAGAGGTTAGGACAAACCTCTATGAGTAGACCTCGATTGCCTCCTTGAGTTAATAGTACTCGTAGTATATTGGGTAATAGGAATAAACCTCCCACTTATACCACTTGTTAGAAGAAGCATTAAGGGCAATGCAAAGTATGGAAAAAGGGAGAATGTTTTAATTATGGCACTAGAGATCACTTTAAAAGAAAGTGTGCTTAGATACAAGTATCTAATGTTACACCTTAGAATATAGGTCAGAGGCAAACCAGAGAAGAGTAGCCTAATGCTAGCTAGGGCACTAGAACTAAGGCTTGTACTCCAGCTAGGCAGTATGCTATCAGAGCCAAAGAAGAGGCTATCTAGACATCATAATTAGTACTTTTTATTTATTTGATGTTCCAGTTTTGGCTTTGATAGACCCTGGTTCTACACATTCCTATGTATGTATTGCACAAGCATAGAATAGGCAGTTAGAGCCTGAACATGTTAATGTAGACATCAGAGTTAGCAATCTTATAGGGCAGTGTGTGGTTGTGAACAAGGTGTATAGGTAATGCCCTCTAGTGATTCAGGGGTATAGATTTTCTATTGATTTGATTGATTTACCTTTCAATGAGTTTGATGTGATCCTAGGGATGGATTGGCTAAGTGAGCATCAAGCCATTATTGATTATAAATATAAAAAGTTAACCCTCTAAACTATAGAGGGGTAGACAGTTACAGTGGATGGTGAGAGAAGTCTTTTGAATAATCTTATCTCCACTATTAAAGCACAAAAACTTCTTTAGAAGGGTTGTGAGGCATATTTTGCTTATGCTATTGACCTAAATACGTTTAACTTTGATCTGGCATATATCCCAGTTGCTTTTGAGTTTCCTAATGTATTTCCTGATGAGTTACTAGGCTTACCACCTCAAAGGGAACTAGATTTTGAAATTGAGGTATATCCTAGCATAGCTCTAATATCTATTGCTCTTTATAGAATGACACCTATTGAGTTAAAAGAATAGAAGGTATAACTATAAAAGCTATTAGATAAGGGTTTTATCAGACCTAGTGTATCTCCTTATAGAGTACTTGTGTTGTTTGTAAAAAAGAAGATGGGTTGCTCAGATTATGTATTGATTACAAGTAGCTGAATAAAATGACTATGAAGAATAAGTATCCATTACCCCATATCAGTTAAGAGGGGCAAGTGTATTTTCTAAGATTGATATCAAATCGAGATACCATCAACTGAGGATTAAGGAGGCTAATATTCTTAAGATAGCCTTTAGAACCCAGTACGGGCATTATGAATTTTTGGTGATGCCATTTTGGCTCACTAATACCCCAGCAACTTTTATGGATCTCATGAACAGAGTTTTTTAGCCTTATCTAGATCAGTTCATGGTGGTGTTCATAGATGATATCTTGGTGTACTCTAGAAGCTAGGAAGAACATGAATAACATCTCAAGGTTGTGTTATAGACCCTGAGAGAGACAGTTGTATGCTAAACTCAATAAGTGTGAGTTTTGGCTGAGTGAAGTTGCTTTTTTGGGGCATATAGTTTTAACAGAGGGAATTAGAGTTGATCCTAGTAAAGTGAAAATGGGAACTACCTAGGAATGCAATTGAGGTGAGAAGTTTTTTGGGTTTAACTGGGTACTATAGGAGATTTGTAAAAGGGTTTTCCATTATTGCCACTCCTTTGACCAGACTGATTAGAAAGAATGTGAGATTTGAGTGGGATAATAAGTGTCAACCCAATTTTAAAAAATTAAAAAGGATGCTGACAGAAGCTCCTAGCCTGATTCAACCTGAATAGGGTAAAGACTTTACAGTGTACAGTGATTCTTCACTGAATGGCTTGGGATATGTATTGATGCAGGAGGGAAAGGTAGTAGCTTATGCTTTAAGACATTTAAAGCCATATGAAAGGAATTATCCTACTCATGACTTAGAGCTAGCTGCCATTATGTTTGCTTTAAAAATATGGAGGCACTACCTATATAGAGAGAAATGCTACATATATATAGATCATAAGAGTCTGAAATGCCTCTTTACTTAGAAGGAGCTGAACCTGAGATAGAGAAGATGGTTAAAGCTGATCAAGGATTATGACTGTGTGATTGATTACCACCTAGGGAAAGCCAATATGGTGGTAGATACTTTGAGCAAGAAATTTATGATAGCTTTGAAAGCTATGAATGTTAGTTTGCAATACACTTTAGAAGATGCTATGTTGGCTGAGTTCCAAGTGAAGCTAGATTTTAGATAGCAGATTAAAGAAAGTCATATGAAAGATAAATAGCTGGTTCAAATGGTAAATAAGGCTAAAGAGGGGAAGGCCATAGGGTTTGAGTTGATAGAGGATAGGTATCTGTATTATCAAAATAGGTTGTGTGTACCTAGTACAGATGACTTGAAGTTGTAGATCCTTAAGTAGGCATATGAGGCTCCTTATTCCATGCATCCTAAGAGTACAAAAATGTATTTAAACATGAAATCTACTTATTGGTGGCCTAGTATGAAAATAGATGTGGTAGAGTACATTGCAAAGTGTTTGACATGCTAACAAGTGAAAGCTGAGCAATAGGTTCCTTTTAGATTGCTGCATCCTACAACAATACTAGAGTGGAAGTGGGAAAAGGTGACCATGGATTTTGTGATGGGTTTACCTTTGACTAGAGGTAAATGTGATGCTATATGGGTAATTGTTGACAGATTGACAAAGACAGCTCATTTTATCTCTATCAGGATGGACTATTCCTTAGAAAGGCTATCTAGACTATAGGTGGATGAGATAGTCAGATTACATGGTGTGTTAGTGACTATCATTTTTTATAGGGATCCTCATTTTACTTCCAAATTTTGGAATAAGTTGTTGGCAGCCTTAGGCACCAAACTAGCCTATAACATAGCTTTTCATGCTCAAATTGATGGACAATTAAAGAGGGTGATATAGATACTTAAAGATATGTTGTGAGGATGTGCTATTGAGCTTATAAGTAACTAGGGTCAGTATATATCCTTAGTAGAGTTTACTTATAATAATAGTTACTAGTTTAGCTTAGGGATGGCCCCATATGAGGCATTGTATGGTAGACAATGCAAGACTCCCTTGTGTTAGAGTGAAGTTGGAAAGAGAAAAATTTCCAATTTAAGTTTAATTAGAGATGCTAAAGAAAAAGTGAAATTGGTCAAAGAAAGGCTAAAGGCAACTATGGATAGACAAAAATCATATGCAGACCTAAAGTGGAGAGATATTAAGTATACAGTTAGGGAAAAAGTATTCCTAAAAGTTTCTCCATAGAGGAACATACTGAGGTTCGGGAAAAAGGGGAAATTAAGTCCCAGGTTCATAGGACCTTATGAGATTATAGAAAGGGTCAGACCTTTAGCATACAGGCTAGCACTACCACTTGAGCTATAATAGATACATGATATTTTTTCATGATTCTATGCTTAGGAGGTACAAATTGGATCCATCACACATGATTTTGATGGTAGATATTGAGGTACAGTCGAAACTAAGTTATGAGGAGGAACTGATGTAGATTTTAGCTCGTGAAATGAAGCAGTTAAGGAATAAGTCCATACAATTAGTTAAGGTGCTATAGAGATACCACAAGGCAAAGGAAGCTACCTAAGAGCTAGAAGAGCAGATGAAAGCCTAATATCCTCATTTATTTACTCTAGGTAATTTTGAGGATAAAATTTTCTTAAGAGGGGAAAAAATGTAATGCCCGTGTTATGAAGCTCCATGAATAGAGCCACTAAGATCGACAAGTGTGCTTAGGGTGTCAAGTCACTTACAACTAAATCGAGGTAGTGACACTGGTCATGAAACTTTGAGGGGCTTTAATTTGATTGAAAAAAGTAACTGTGAAATAAAAATTTTACAAGCCATAAATGACCCGAGATGTGCCCGGATGGACCCAAAAATAGTGGACCTTAAAGCTAAAAAATTCCATTGAGTTCACTGGTAAAAGAATTTTTAGATTCTAAGGTTGTTTACAAATTCTCTTAATTTTTTAGGTTGGCATACAAATCAAGGCAGTCTAAAAACTGGCCTATTGATGGAATTTGGCTACAAAAATTTATAAGCATGTAGAGGAGATTAAAATATGAATTTTTAAAATAAATAGTGTAATTATTGAGGTTCATGTGAATTTTAGTGAATTTTTGAATTTTTTCAAAAAACTAAGATGTTTTGAGGTGGCTATGGGACCCACCCACACTTGGCCATTTGGTCTAAGGCCCTTGCCAAGTGGCAAGGGTGAGTGACAAGTGTACTTTTCCACTTAAAACAAAAATAACATTTTCTCTTGGCTGCCAGTAGGAATCGACACCACACCCCACTCCCTCTCCCATTTTTATCATCTTCTTCAGCTCTATTTTAGAATATCTACTCACCAAAAATTACTTTGATGTGTTATAGAGCTAGAGGAAAAAGAATTACAACAAAAGGCATCCTCAAGAAGAAGTTACAAATCCATAAAGATTCTTAGAGAGAAGCTGTCCAATAAGTAGCCAAATAGAGTTGTCTTATTGTTTTTTGAGTTTTTCCTTGGCTTTTATTGCTAGAATTGGGTGTGTAAGATGCTAACATCTTTAGGGATTGATTTCTATGGCCTTTGAGGTGAATTGAAGCAAAAAAGAGCTTGAAAAGAGGAGAAGAAGAGGATGTGGTAGGCTAGCAGTGAACTTTAGGAGGCTTGAAGGGTGGATTCTTCATTCTTTGAAGTGTGAGGTAAGGGAATTCAGCCATTCACCTCATGTGCTTTAAATTTTAGAAACTTCTCCTTGGAGTTTAGATGGTTTGATATGTATTAGCTTGAATAGGTGTTTGCATTAAAGGATTTTAGTACATGGCATAAAGAAATGGGAATGGTATGGTAACTTGGAGAAGAAACAAATGTTAGTGTCAAACTACGCTTTGGCTGAGAGGGTTCTCATGGTGCTTGATGTGTGTTAGTGTAGCTTGATATGTGTTTAGGGTAATTGAGATATGAAATGAGTGTTTGGATGTTGATACGTAATGGGATTTCATGTGAATTGATAGAAATATACATATTTGGCATGAAGTTTACATGTAATTGAGAGGTGTATCATTATAAAAGTTAGAGGTTGGTACAGTAATACATGCCTAAGAGGTGGTTTTGATGTTAAAATGCATGTAATTATGTGTATGATGCATGGCTAAGGCATGTATGGCTTTTGCAATGGTATGGTATGCTTGGTATGAAGTATACATATGTGGATATGTGCTGGCATAGTAATGTGCAAAGTCTATGTATGATAAATGCTATCAAAATGCACGAATTGGCACTAAATTCCTTAGTGGCCATGAGATATACATGGCATGAGGAGGCTTGGTAAGTATGGTATGTGGTTAAGGTTAGTTTATATGGGTGACATAAGATAATGGCATGTAATGCATGATATTATATTGGGATCAACCTAGCTGATGTGTCATTTAAAATGGCATGACATGTAGTGAGAAAATGGCTTGAAAATGGCTTAGACATAACCTTAAAATTTTGATTAGAAATCAAGGATAAAAAGTGACTTGGTATTGCCTTTAAGGGCTATGGTTGGTGGATGCACAATATGCTTAATTTGGGTGCCTAAAATGGCTAGTATAATGTAATCTTT
>CANXYI011790920.1:0-12307 GCA_948208565.1 Hura crepitans
CACTCATTTCAATTTTAGAAATCCTCTATTAGTGCCATTAAGAGCCCTGTAAAATATCAAGTCAAAATTCCCTCGACAACTTTGCTTACTATTCACCCGCTAAAATAAAATATTCAGAAAAAATATCAGATAACCTCAAAAAATTAAAATTCCTTTACCATCTTGTACATTGGAATTTTTGAGGTGCAGGGTATGGTATTTTTGGCTCCATCTGGGCATATCCTAAAGCTATCCTAGTACAAACTTATTTTAGGTCACTAGTCACTAGTTCTTAGCTCGAAATAATTTATTTGTTGTACTAAATTTTTAAATTATTTTATTTTATCCTTTTTCTAGCCTATCAAAGTTTTATAACCAATACACCCCTTTTTGGCCTTACTAAGGTGCCTCGACTCCTGAGGAATACTATTTAGGCCTTAGAGGTACTATTTATAAGACTCCGACTTATAGACCTGAGAGGTATTATTCATAAGACTCTAACTTATAAGCTTTGAAAGTACTATTCATAAGACTCTGACTTACAGGCATTACACATGACCTTCTTTAGTCTTTAAATCCATGTTGGCCTCTTATATGTCTTTTATAAATTTATAAAGCCATTACATTAATGTTCATGCAATATATTTCTGTAACATCACCATTATATGCATTTCAATAAGCATACTTAAACACAGGTCATTTCATGACTTAGTTTATATAATTAATACCAATTCCTAAATTAATTCTACCTTTCTATTATAATTTGGCCATACAATGATCAAATAACATTCATTAAGTCTTCTTGATTAACACATTCTTAACTACTAACTACATATTTAATAATCATTATTTTCACTTTTTACATATATACTATACTCTCTATAATCACATGCAACCTTACTTACTTTAACATTAACCAACATCTCATATATACATATTAATAAATTAGATTCATATCATTTACTTACTAAGAAATACTTGTTTTAACCATACTAAAGCTCATTAGCAATCACTCTTTTCTTACTAGGTTCCTTATGTTTATAATTACTAATATACTCGTTTTATCATTTTATAAGCTTACATGTATATTTCATGATACCTACCCATAAAAATGTATCGTACTTAATATGTCATTTGGCCATAACATGTTCTAGGCATAGTTCATTAATTATTCCAATATTAACACATATTTAGGCATGCTTACCACATCATAATACAAGTAAAGCCATCATATTATTATATCCATTCATAAATGTATTATCCACACACACATATACACATACTTTATCTCAATATTCACTACACACAATATATATATATATATTTATATATATATATATATATATATATATATATATATATATGTCATCTTAATCACACTTACAATAGCTAATTTTCAACTTGAAAGCCTTTTCACACCTTTCCATTTTCTTTTTCCTTTCCTTTCTCACTTCTTTTTACAAATATAACATACATAGGCAAAAATTCAAAAATCCATAAATAAAATTCAATATACATCCAAACTTAAGTCTAACCTTAATATCATGTTCTTGGGCACTAAAAGAATCTTGGAAAAATATAAGACTCTATAAAAACTTGCCCCATCTCAAAATGGTCACTATTCACCATGGCTTCCATCTAAAAAAAATCTCCCATTAAAACTATGCTTTCTTACCTTAAAGGGAGTAATTAAGGTGTGGAGGTTTTGATTAGAGGGTTAGAAGTCATATTAGGGCTTTGGATTGAAGGAAAAAAAGAAAGAAATAGAGAAAGAGAAGGGGGAGAGGTTTTAGATCAAGAGGAAAAAGAAGAGAGCAAATTTTTCTACTATCCCAAGTCCTATTATAAACTTTATATACCCCTTGGATCAATGGCTAGGATTAATCTAACTTAAATCTAAGGGTCCATATTATTTGGCTTAAAAATTCTAGTTTTTAATATACTAAAAATGATTTTTATTCAATCATTCATCAATTATCATATTTTTAAGGTCTAATAAATCACTTATATTTGTACTCAATGGCCTAAAAATTTTCGTGTTAAAAAATTGAGAAAACCCTATTAAAATTACAACTTTTATCTTTACTCGATATTTTATAAAATACTTCCCAAAGTTCAAAAATTCTAGTACCCATACCATTATATTCCTTAGAATATTTAAGCTTCAGGATGTGGCATTTATGGGTTCATCTAAGCACTTTTAAAATTATTTTACGATTTAGCATTAACTAGGTTACTATTCAGAGTACACTACAATAAAAACTTAACTTCTAATTTTAACCTCCTTAATGACATTATTTCCTTTCCGAACTTCACCTAAAAATATCTTATAATTAATCCTACCATATTGTAACATTAGTAAATTTTGGGTTCCAAGAGTACTACTCACTCTCAAGTGGTACTATTCATATGCATGCTCGATATTGCTCGATTTCCATTCAAACATTCTCCTTTCTTTACCAAAACATAAACATATAATATTCAACTCATAAACTCTTGATTAATATGGTTAAAAACCCTATTCTCATACCAAAAAACACTGTTTAGGACTTTGGGATCTACTATTCATAATCTTGTTCGTTATTGCTTATTAGACCTCTAAACATCCTTATTTTTGTATCAAATTTTACTCATAACATATGTATAACTTAATCCTTTGATTAGTAAGAAAAATGTGATCATGACTCGAAAGTCACTATTCATAACCCTCGATTGTCACTATTCAAAGTGCCAAAATTTTTTAGCATTACAAGGTTTAACAGTCCAAGGCTAGACAACAGACATCAGTGGCCAATGATCTAATGCCTACAATCAAGAATGGATCTGTAGCCTAGTGTGAGCATTGTGGCAAGTGACATAGAGGTACATATTGGTTAACTATCCTAGTATCTTGTTATGGTTGTGGCACTAAGGGTAATTTTGCTAGAGATTACCTGAGGAAGCTAGTAGTTTTTTCTCAAATGCAAAGATCATCTCCTACAGTTGCTAGAGGATAAAGAAGTGTCAGGGGAGATCGAGCTAGGAATAACCAAAGGGCTAGATCTAAGAGCTGAGCAGTGCCTAAAGCACCTTTTAGGCAATATGCCGATAGATTTGCTAGTGGTCTTTATGGGTATCTTCTATTTTTTTATATTTCTATCTACATATTCATAAATTTGCACTGAACGAGCACAAGCTAAAGGGTTATTATCTAAATAGTTTGATATAGATATTATGGTTAGCAACCCAATAGGTTAGCATGCTATTATGAAAAAAGTTTATAAAGATTGTCCCTCATCAGTGCACAAATATAAGTTTGCAACCAATCTTATTAAGTTTCCTTTTAATGAGTTTGATTTAATCTTAGACATGGATTGGTTGTCCAAGTATCATTCAGTTATAGACTGTAAAAGGAAGTGGATCACGCTTAAGACTAGTGATGGGACAAAAGTGATAGTTATGGGAGAAAGATTGTATTGTATGTCCAATGTGATATTGGTAGTTAAGGCAAGAAGATTGATAAAGAAGGGTTGCTAACCATATTTGGCCCGTGTGATTGACACCAAAAGTAACAACCCGAAAATCCCGACTCTCCAAGGTGAATAATGCTTCCCAAAACTTGAGTTGCACTAATTATACCAATGGGGAGTATTAATTATGAGAGAATTTTAGGCAAAGTTTGAATCCATTTCGAAGTTATTTAGATGGTTAAAAATGATAAACAAGATTTTACAGTAGTGTCCTGTGAATAGTGCCGAAAGTAAAGCTACACCATAAAATAATTCAAAAGTTGCTCAAAATAATCCAAAAATATTACAACCTGACACTTAAAAATTTTGAATAGACTATCGGCTTTAGATTAGAATTTTTAGATATCGAGAAGTATTTTTACCGAGTTTTTGGCTAAGGAAAAATACTAATTTTTTTTTGTTTTCTTCGTCTTTTAAGCCAAATGCTTTTGGTGTCCATAGGATTCATATTTATCTAATTTTTGAAACCTATTTTGAGTAATTTTGATCATTCTAGAGGGGAGAAAAAAATTATGGAAACACAATAAAAATAATTTTTGAAAAATTATAAATACCTAAAAAATTCCTTTTCTCTCCATTTCCTACCCAAAAAATGAATGAAAATGCTTTAAATCTCATTATGTGCATTTATGACATATTGTGCATTAATGGCTAATAGAAGTTAAATGCATGAGATAGTTTAATATTAATGAATGGTGATATTGGATGACATAAGTGTGTATTATGTATGATAAGTGCATGCCATGAAGGGGCTGAATGCCTCATGTAAGCTAGGTCCATAAATTACGTACTAAATTTGCCTAAAATGAAGGTATATGTGATGTATGGGAAAAATGGTGTAAATGCCATTATGTATGCTTACATGTGAAAAAATGAACATGTGTGTGATTATAGTAATGGTCGAACGCTTCATATGGGAAATTAACATGTTTTAGATGCATTTGAGGCATAAAGTGAATGTATGAGTAATATATATAGAAAATGGCATAAATGCGATTCTGAGTGGTTTAACATGTTCAAATGCATGAGTGTGTGCATATGGGAGTGGTTGAATGCCACTATGACTTGTATATGGATCTTTGCTATGTAATGAGGCTTTATGTCTCTTATATCGATAAATGCCAATATTATGTGTAAATGCGAGATGTGGCTTTTATGTGATTGTTTGATGTATTACACACTATAAGGCATAAATGCATGATAATGATGCAGATTAAATGTGCTTGATATGGGAAGTGCATGTATGACATATGTTATGGCCACATAAGGCCTAGTGATGCTTTAAATGGCATGTTAAGGTATTAATGAGAACTAAGATACATGGATGTGTCTTATGATATTACTATAGGTTAATAAAGTTTATATAAGCCTAAGTTGGCTACATGATATGATTATATTGTTTATGCTATAGGCATATGTTTTTAGGCCTTGCTAATGTGCAAAATGGCCAATGAGATGAATTATGTAATAATATGTTTTAAAATTTATAAATGGCTTAAGTGACATAATGTGATGAGTTTAATGATGCCTATATAGTTAGACAACCTAGTTTGAATAGGTTAACTAGTCAACTAGAATTTTTAGTAGCTATTAGCTTATCTTTAGGTATGAGACCTATGGGGTCACCAATTTATGTATCGACAGGTGCGAGTGCCTACGGACTGATGTTTCTAAATACCGATGAGTGTGAGTGCCTATGGGTCGATATTTTTATATATCTTTAGATACGAGTGCTGAGGGGCCAATGTCTACGTATCTTTATATATGAGTGCCTATAGGCTAATGTCTACATATCTACAGGTGTGAGTGCCTTCGGGCTAATATTATCCGATATCTAGCCTTAGATAGTTATCTCTTTAATATGGGCATATGTTAAACAATGTAAAGACTTTAAAATGATGAAGTGGTATAAAGATGTTTGAGAAACCAAATTTTGATTAATGCATGACTATGAGGCATTAACATGTAATGTATGTTATTAAGCTTTTTATATGTGCATATATGCATATGTGCTTATTATAAAGAGATAAATGTGCATGTTAAGTTTAGAGATTATGTATTTTTATTGGTGATGAGAGTGGTTAGTGGAGTCGCCACCTGGCCTCTACACTAAGACCTCTAATCTTCTGTACTAGAAAGGTTTAGAATTTCATATCTTATTTATGCCTAAATAATATGTTGTCTATGTATATTGTAATGTTTTTCGGTCCCGTATTAAGCAAGCAAGAATTATATTTTGGCATCCATGTCGCCTTTGCATATGAGAAAAATAAATTGAAAAAATTAAAAGGTACAACAGCATATTTGTACATCTAGAAAGTGGGTCATTCATTAGTTGTAGTCTGGCCTGACAATTACCCGTAATTCCATAGGAATTGGTGACAACTGCCCAACTCCCATCTTTAGGAGATTGGCCTTTATTAAAATACATTTTATT
Organism: Hura crepitans; assembly: GCA_948208565.1. NCBI lineage: Eukaryota > Viridiplantae > Streptophyta > Magnoliopsida > Malpighiales > Euphorbiaceae > Hura > Hura crepitans. Next base: position 5,926 of record CANXYI011790920.1, read on the forward strand.
GTTATAACTTTTGATTAAGAAAATATAAATCCATTTTATTAAGGAAAAGTCTTATTAATTAAGTAGAAAACTATTTGTTGTGAGTGTTGAGCTACCAGCGTGTAAAATGAGTTAATTAACTAACTATTACAACCTAAAGTTAACCAAAAGAAGTAATAGTTGCATAACCAAAAGAAGTAAAATAAGGCATTAAAATAGTCTTGCTTCTATGTCGCTTAGTCTATGCAGACTTCATGAAGGTCTAATATTAGTCCATACAGACTATCTCTGAGGAAAGGTCAGGTCCATCTAGACTCTTAATCCAGTAAGCAAACCTAATCATAACTCAAAAGATGACAAATTTAAACAATGTTAAATACAAAACACATAAGAAACTATATTAAGAAAACAAAGATGAAAACATCTTTAAAAACTTGTGAATTAAGAACAATTAATTGCATAAATAGTAAGACAAAACCAAATAATCATAACTCAAATTACCTCTTATTAAGTCTGTACGGACTATAGCCTTTGTGATAGGGGGTCCGTGTGGACTACTTAATGATTCTTTGTATATCAATATGTACTTTTATGCGTAATATAATCATACTAATAGAATGGCAAACAAAGTTAAATATCTTGTAACAAGACACCTAAAATACAAGGTCATACTTACTGGATATGAGTCCATGCAGACCAACTCATCATGTTTATATAAGACACATAAGTCCACGTGGACCTTATCATACTCATAATTAAGAAGTCTAAGTTTGTGCAAACCTTATCATACTTATAATCAAATTCATTTAATACTAATTAACATAACATAATAAACTAATATTACAATGATGAATAATATGCTATGATACCTTTCATAATAATGACCTATTCCTTATGATCTAAAGTGGGAATAATAAAGTATTGCCTCACTTACAATCAAACTTTAGAGATCATAGACCTATAAAGGTAATATAAAATGCATTATAAACCTCAGCTATTACCTGAATAAATGTCCTCTTTATGTAACAGCACAAGCATATGGAAATTTGGGAGGAAATATTTTTATGAAGCTATTTGGCCGGGTGGATATATTTTCTATTTTTGAATTTTGGAATTTCACATGTGTACTAAGGTAAATCTCTTTTTCAGCCTCCTTTTCACTTTGACTAAAGAGCAATATTTATGGTCCTAGGTTTTAGGTTCTTCCCATTCAGAAAGAATTTAGAATCCTAATAAGATTCTGAATCCTAGACTAAATAGGAGGAATTCTACTTCTAGAAGGCTTCTTCCTTTGACAAGTCCGTGCAGACTTGTTCATACTATTTTGTGTAGATTAAGTTTAAGTACGCTAGTTTAGGGGCTTTATGGGCTAAGTTTTGGGCTAGTTTTTGTATTTAGTCCGTGCGAACATTGTCTAATAAGTCTATGTAGACCTATTTTTTGAAGGCTTATGCCACTGCTTAAGGGCCCATCTTTAGCTATCATCATAGGTCAAGAGTGGGATGTCTACAGTTTCCCCCACTTTGGTGTGTACTATGTAATAATAGTGCATATCAAAGTACATAGTCTAAAATACTTACCTACTCACTTATTTTGATCGAGCCATTATTGACTAAGCTTTGGATTATGGATTGGCTTATGAGGCTAAACCCAAACTTGTGGATTTGCTTATGAGGCTAAATCCGAAGTAGTGGATTGAGTTATGAGGCTGAATCTGAAGTAGTGGATTAGCTTATGGGGATAAATCCATATTTGAGGATTGAATTTTAGGTTGATCTCAAGAATGTTAGATTTGACACTGAGTTGATCCATGATTGCATTCGATTGGACACTGAGTTGATCCTGCAAGAGAAAAAAACATTAATTTGATATTGTAAATTTCATAGTATCTACTTAGCTTTTGAGAGATGCCTTGTTAAGTTTCTAAAAACCATGTTGTTGTAAGTCTGTGCAGACATAATTGACTAAAGTCTATGTAGACAAAGTGAAGGATAATCTGTGTGGATAAAGTGGGAGAAAGTCTATATGGACCTTGTTTGAATGATGTCTATGCGGACTTAAGATTTATAAATCCATGTGGACCTAACACGATAGAGTGATAACAGTTCATTTTCCCTTTTCTCATTTGCAATCTTTTCAGTTTTTCTTCTTCTCTCTTTTCCTCTTATCTAAAAACTCTTCTTGATGGCTTCTCACACTACCAGTGGTTCCCATTTGTCGTCCTCCAATGAAAGTGAGGGAACTCTGACAGTTCTCCTTATCCCAACGAACATAAGGACCTATTCTTCCCCTCTTCCTCTGGTGGAAGACATTTCAATGCTAATTCTGATGGGTTTTACTCCTACAATCATCAACCATTCTCAAAATGTCACTCCAATGAATTGAGTTGTATTCGGTGACCCAATTTCTCTTTTAGTGGATTTAACATATCATGCATGCTCAGAGATTTATCCCTAAGTGTGTTTTTTTCCCTTGTGTGCCTTATTGAGGTTTTGATTAGATTTTCCTTCATTTTTGCAATGTAAAAATTTCTTTAGTTCGATAGGTCTATGCGGACCTATTTTGCTAGGGCACTAGGTCCATGCAGACCTTTCTTTTGATCGGTTGTTCTGACTTCATTAGGATGTGTTATAGGGTTATTCTATATGTGATAGTCTGGAAAGTCCATGCAAACTTATTGGTAACCACTATATGTCTATGTGGACTTATGCCTGCTTGTGAATGTGGTTCGTACGGACCTATGCCTTTGTAAATTTTTGTCTGTGTGGTTCTTCTTGTGATCATGTCTATGGTCTATGTGGACCTTTAGTAGTCCTTTTACTTGTGGTCCATGTGGACCTTATTATCTTTGTCTCTTTTTCTTTTGTAGACACATCTCAAGTGTGGGGGTACTCTTTCTAGACCTTAATAATGGTATTCTGCCATACTTGTGATGATGAAGAATAGGGTCATGACTACTGAATTTCAAACATTTTTGGACTATCTTGTTGGCAGAGTCTTCCATCGTGATTTGCAAGCTTTAAGAGCATTGCTAGATAGGTGGATGGACACCACACATACCTTTCATCTACCCTTTGAAGAGATGACCATAATGCCCTTTGATTGGGCTTTTATTACTAGGGTGCCTTGCATAGGATATGTTATTGCATTTGATGCTTGTTATCACCATCCTTTGCTTTGACTGTAAGAAGTGAGAGAATTGATGGGTTTTATTCCTCAAGATCACATTGAGAGCATTTGATGCACTAAATTACATGAGAAGTGGGTGGATGAGGACCCTTCAAGTTAGCTAGAGGTCAATCAATACACCCATTGTTTCTTTGTTAACCTGTTGGGTACCACCCTTTTTGCCAATGCCAATGGTACGGTAAACTGGAGCTTTCTCCCTATCTTGGAGGAAGTTGATAAAATTGGTTCTTAAAACTAGTACTAATCATCTCTTGGATGGATATTTTGGAGTTTGGACATAGCTATTCAGACCAAGAAGAGCCATCGATTTGTTTAGGGCTTTGTGTTAGGTGTACTAGTAAATGACTCATTCTAACCCATTTATATCTCTTCAAAACCTTTTTGTGATTTTGACTTTGTATTTTTGTTCTTGTTGTAGGTGTGGGCATATGAGCTTCACTTGTTAGCCCATCCTTATGAACTAGACGTGCCTCATTAGTATTCAATAATGGATAAGTGGGTCTGACCCTCTTTGAGTCCTTAGAATATAGCTTCACTAATGCAGCATCACCATTATCTCAGTTCTAGGGTTTAGACTAATGTGAGTATCTCCTACATATAAGAGAAAAGTTCATTATTAGCAATTTCATCAATTAAAACTAATATTTACCTTTGCAGGTTGACTTTGCTTGGTGGGTTTTCCCTATTGAGGAATTGCTGACTTTTCTGTGCTCTATTAGAGAATTGTCCTCCTATCATATTTCACTGACTAGTATATGGGGCCCAGCGCATACCCTATTCCTTATAATCCTCCTGACTCGATGCTATTCAGGAGGTATATAAATGACCTAGAATTTGTGTGGAGCATGACTACGGGGATCCCAGGGAACACATTAATAAAGGGTACTTAAGAGAGCTATACTTCCTGGGCCTCTACTGATTTGCTCTCTCAAGTTCCTTATACATCTGGACCTCCTCCTTCTCAGTTGAATTTCTTAAGTTTTGATTTATTTTTAGAGGTATCTTTTGATTTGTGTGTTATACTATAGCCTCCTACTGTCCTTGGGGCTGGCCCATCTTCATCATGGAAATGATTGAGAACTACCCCCAATTCTCCTGGATCTCAGTTTTCACCTTCTCCTGCATGAAGTAGAGTTCTAAGCCCATCTGCCAGTCAGCCTTCATTACCTAATAAGGTTAATGGCACTTTGACTAATATCCCTGAGCTGAGCTATATGTATTATGGCATTGATGGGGAGCTATCTTCTGCCTATTTTCATATAAAGGAGAATTGGTTGGTTCCTTTTGAGCCAAAAAACACTACTTTGGTATGGTCTTTTACTGGTCATTTATACTGTTTGAATTTTGAAGTGTCACTTGTGTTTTATTCCCGTAAAGAGGACTACTTATGTGGTGAAAGCTTTCAAAAGAGCCATGATCGATGAAACTCGAGTCCTCACTGTGAGCAATTTTCCTATCATGGCTAATTTCATGTAATTATGTATGTAATGTATATTATGCATTGATCCTCCACTCTTTTATAGAGTGAACTATCAAGAAGGGTTGCTATCCTTCGTGAGGCCAAAAAGAAGGTGAGGGCCTTCAAGCTTGTTGAGAAGTTGGTGATCTCCTCTAATAATGAAGACACGAAGGAAGAAGATGATGTTGAAGAGTAGGATAGATGGTGCCCCTCTCTCCCTTTTTTTTATTTTGGAATAGGGATTGCTCTGCCCCTCTATTATAGAACTTTAAACTCCTAATTTTTTGTACATACAATTTTAACTTTTACTTTAAAATACATATGCCCTTCAAGTAAATTTGACCCTAAAAGAGTACGTGAATTGATTTTTTTAACAATTATTACCATTTTGCTTTGATCATAGGTCCGTGTGAACTTAAGATGATTTAGTCCTTACAGACTTCAAACATATTGGTCCGTGTGGACTTGAAGCATGTTGGTCTATACAGATATTGACCATACTGAAGCATTGATGCCACAGACACTTTTCCTTGGTCTGTGTGGACTTTGATGCCATTTTCATATGTTACATGGTTCGCGTGGACCTCCTCACGTGTCTTAGATTCCTAATCTTGGTTAGAAAAGGAACAGTGGGGTTATGTCTTATAAATACCCCAATCATCATCTATCATGTCATAGTCCTATTATGTCTTCCTTTAACCAGAATTTGTCTAAGATTTTGGAACTAAAGGCCTCTTGGACTTCCTCTATTCTTGCCCGCTTTTCTTCCCTTAGATTCTTAGGGAAAGTTCATATTGACCCTAATTTTTTGAAAGTGACTGTGCAATATTGAGACCCTATTTTTCATGTGTTCATCTTCAATCATCAAGAGATTACCCCAAATTTGGAAGAGTTTGCTACCATTTTAGACTATAAAATTACTTCAAATAGTCCTTTAGCCTTGCCTTCTTTTAAGGATCGTTATCCTATGGATATTATCCTTGCCTTGGGTCTTGCTCCCTTCATAGCCTAGAAGGTGGTGCCAGGTATTGGTTTGATCTCCTTATAAGCAGTTTTAGACCATGCTTACCAGTTTCCCATTACTTCTATAGAATGGGCAAAGTGCATATTGTTGTGTATCCTTGGCAATTGGCTTATGGTTACTTCCAAGGATAAGTCCTACGATTTTAAGACTTTTTAACTTCTGACTAGAATATGCTCTTACCGTAACCCTCTTGGTGTTTTCCTAGCTGAAACCATTCGAGGTTTGAATGCTCTAAAGAAAGAGGACATTGGCTTTGTTATCAGTAGTCCACTCCTCTTATAGGTATGTGTAGAGAGCCCGTCATGGGTTTTCCCTCTAACTTTATTTTCTTATAACCCTAATTTTTGCCTAGCATGCCTATGAAAGTTTTTGCACTAGCGGGTTTGCCTAATTTTTGCTTAGGTGGTCCTTTACGGACTTTCTAACCTAATGGCCTTTTTTTTTAATAGATTTGGTTATAGGAAAAATTGGGGTCACTTGTTCCTCCACCTAAAAAGCTTTAGGTGAAATATGCCTCACATCATTATTGTGAGAAGAGGCTTGTAATGAAGTGTGATTTGTATAACCAATGCATTATGAGGTTTGATACTATTATTGTAATATGATAGAGATGTCTTTAGTGAAAGATCACCTATTTTTATCTCTCCTGTCATGTTGGTCATGTTCCCTTGATTAGGTTAAGGCATGCTACCTTCTATATCCCTTTACGAATCTTAAGGCAATTTGGTATA
>CANXYI011791207.1:0-10312 GCA_948208565.1 Hura crepitans
TTGGGACTTTTTATCTTATAATTAGGTTATTAACTAATACAATTTTACATGCAAAATTAACATAATATCACTAATTTTTATATATAATTAAATAGAGTTTTCTAAAAATGATTTTGATTTTACTTAATAAAAGGCACCAAATAAAATGTATTTTAAGAAGGCTAATCTCCAAATAAAGGTTGGGCAGTTGATTTCAATTTTTTGGTTCAATTTCCTTATGGAAATTTGACCCCTTTTATGAATAGTTTTTATTTCTAGTTCTATTTATGTTGTATCAAGTATTTATTTATTTATTTATTTTTCTATAAAATATGTCCTAAGATAGTGTGAATGCTCTTAATTAATACATGCATGTCTAAAAAGGGACAAGTAAACATTAGAATCTAAAGAGGCATATTGTATGGGCATAAATAAGATATTGATTTTAGAGCTTTTTTGGGCTAAAGGATCCATAGATTATGCTGGTGCGAAGTGGGTGTAGCTCTATAAACCTTTTGTCCTCACATAATGTAGAGATAAATCGTCAACTGCAGCAACTACTATAAGGAAAATCTGCAACTTGTTGGGGGGAACTAGGTAGCAGAGGAAAATATAGTGTAGAATAAGCAAAAGAAAAAATTAATTTTAATATTTAAATAGTTAAAATTAATCCTAAAATTAAAATGTCAATGTTGATTTGCTTTGAAACTAGGCTTTTAGCCTAGTTCTCATATACGTGAGGCCCCCTTTTCACTTGCTATTTACTAGTCCAATATAGTGTAATGGTATATAAAGGATTTTAATTAATTTATATGGGACAAAGGTCCTTTTGAAATACGTCTTCATTTATTATTTTCGCAATAGTAATTATATTAAATAATAAAATATCTTAATTGTATTAACAAATAAACTCTATGTATTTTTTTATAATAAAAGTTTTAATTATTTATAAAAAAATAAAAAAATATTGATTAATTAAAGTTAATTAAGTAATCAATAAAATTGTTAACTTTTTCCACTTAGACTATATGTATTATGAATCCTCAAAATGAGGAGTTATATAGCTCTCTGGTGGGACATGAGGTGACATTGACCTACAGTACTTTAGACATCAACTTAGGTGACCTTAAAGAACAATATCTACAATTGTGTAGTATATTTGTGCGACAAGGCAATTTATGAAACTGAAATCATGTTTTAATGTTATGTTTCTCCATACTTGAATTGTATTATTATTTCATTTGAGTATCTGACAAATGAATGAGAGTTTTCTTTGATTTAACAAGAAATTATAATTATCAGATGTTCAAATTCTACATCTTTAATTAGCCTATAACTAGTTATTAATAAAAGAAACAAACTATTTCATGAGAAACAAAGCTTTCTCACTTTTAGGCTTAAACAAATGAAAAATATGACCTTGTCCTTCATTTACTACTATCATTGCCTTCCTTTTACATCCATTATTTTTCTTTAGTTCCTCATAGAAAGCTATACTAGTCACTCTTGATTTATTTTTATTAGTGACAAAAATTAGTACTCTTTCAAACCCAATTCTACCCATATCTTCTACAATGAAATTAATCCTAAGATCACCCAATCCAATATTTTTAAGGCACAAATAACACCATACCTATCATGTTTTGCACACATAAAATATGGGTGCACTAGCTACCTTAAATGGCCCAATCCTTTTAGTAAATTATAGCATATATTAGCTCAAGCACTACCCTAAGTCTCTATGTTTTTTCAAGCATAGTTCTTAGGCATCCCTATTTACATAGGATGCCACCCAATTTAAGACAATGACTTAATCATCATAACATATTGGTATTAGATGTTTTTGAGCTAGCTGATACTCGAGGGATACAATAATGACATTGGCCTTATAGACAAAAAAGCTATATAGTCATGGTAAAATCCATCAAAAACTAATTTAAGGCAAATCCACCTCTATGAAAATAAACTACGATTAGGAGTTTTATGGTTTTATTGCATGTTTTGGGTAGGAAAATTCAACCAATGATTGTAAGTTGAATAGAGATGGTTACACCATTGGATTTTACTCTTATGTTTAGATCATCAAAAGGTGGAATTTTTTTCAATCATTATGTACCTTTGGATGTAGCTATTTGTATTAATTAGATTGTTTCTAAATTGCTACTTGAATTTATCTTCACACTTTCTAATTGCTAATCTTAGGGTTGAGGAATTATTTCTTGCCTTACCCTAAGAATTCTTTCTTGCCTTACTTATATTAACCCTTAACACACCATAACGAGTTGCTTTTTCTTTTTTTTATAAAATAAGTAATCTTTTTTTATCTATAATTTTTTAACTTTTAAATGTCTACATGTGCCACATGTATAATTTTATAAACCCATTAACCCATTGCCTGGCCATTTTTGCAAATATAATTAAAAATTAAAAAGTATAAATTAGCAAGTCATAACATAAATAGAGAAGGGGATATGCTTTATACTAGTGTTAACACTAAACTATGAGGTCCTATATTCAGAAGAAAATCCAATGATGAACTGCCTAAATGAGATATTATCTTTGGATTTATGTAATTTATAGATTTAATTTAAGTAATCAAAGAAATGCTTTTTAACCAATTTATCCATTCGAATGACTAATATAATCCATATGGGTAAATGTTCATCTGTTTTAATAAACATCAGCCTTTTGGGTAAATGTTCACCCTTTTGTTTGATATTAATCTAATATGATGAATGAATGTTCATCCTTCTAAATGACTATTTATTTGACTAGATAAATTATTCATCTCTTCGAATGTCTTAATTACCAATCTTTCAGGTTACGTGTCCTAATCTCACTAAGCCAAGTGGGAAATCAACCTAAGTTAGTTTCCACCCTTATAAAAGGCCATCCTTTTTTTATATATAAAAAGAGAAGGTACAAACATAAACCATTAAAAATCAAAGAAAAAACCTATTATTTTCCCTCATTTTTAACGTCCAAACACTCTCTTTAAACACTCAATCGTTCTCCAAGTTAGAATCTAAAGCAAACTTGTTTTTATGTATTTTTCTGAGGATTTATTCATTATAAAAACCTCATTATACATTGAAACTCATTTTTATTATTGTGTATATGTTTTTCATGTCTGGTTTCCTATTTCCACCACCTTTATTTTTTATTTTCTATTTATTTTGAGAGTTTTTTTTTTTGTGTTTTTGGATGGAATAAAATATTTGTGAATAAGCTAGGTTACACTATAAATCCTAATGCCTTGATATGAGATTAAAAAAAAAGTGGGATTTGCAACCTATGATAGAAACTTAGATTCATCTAAAGGATTAATTCCTTTATCTATTTAAATGATTATTCATCTAGAATAAAAATGAAGTTTTTAAACTTTTCATTTTTTACCCGTATGATGTTTATCTAATAAGATAAATCATCTGGTAGGATGAATGATTCATTTGACTGGATGAATGATCATTCTTTCGATGAAGGTTCATCCTTCTAAATGAAATTCATCTTATTAGATGAAATAATCACATATTTGGATAATTATTTTCCATAATAAAAAATGAAGTTTTTTTTTAAACTTTAAATTTCCCATCTACATGATGTTCATCTGATTAGACGAATGATTCATTTGTTTGGTTCATTAGATTGGATGAATGATTCATCCATTTTGATGATTATCCTTTTATAATGAAAATAAAGGTCTAATTCATCCAATCAGATGAGTTGTTCATCTAATCAAATGAATGACTCATTATTCTAATGAATGTTAATCCTTTTAAATGATGGGTTCATTCATTTAGATGAATTCTCATCAGAGTAATATTTTCTTTTTCTTATATGCCACATTTATTTGCACATACGTATTTTCTTTTTTTTTATGCCTTAGCTGCTCTTTTATTCTAGAACATCTTTAGAGGCCTATTTACAAGTTTATTCTCTATTATTTATCATTTATCATTGTTCTAGGTTTGCTAGTTTTAAATATATAAGATTAGTTTAAATGTTGTAATAATTTTTTGTTGAATTTCTCTATATAATTCCATATATGTTTAAATAGTTTAAAAAATTCATTTTGATGCGATTAGGAGAAAATAATCACTTACTATGATTTTTATAGACTAAGTAGATTTTAATATAGTAAAATTAATATTGTTTAGGGATTAAAGTCCCTAAATTTCAAAAGTGTTTGTAAATAATGAAAATGTTTTAAATAATGAGTAAATGTTTTAAATGAAATATTTTTAATAAACAAAATATTTTGGAACTAATATTTTAATAACCATAAAATAATTTTGAATTAATTAAATTTGGTTTATTTAATTGAAAACAAAGATAAAAAGTGGTTTTAACTAATAAATTGTTCTAGAACCAAAGTTCCATTATCTAAAAAGATTTTAGGAACAAAGTCTTTTGTTAATTAAATAACTAGCATGGTTTCATGTATGTTAATGCATTTGGGATTTAATTATGTTTGTAAGACATTTTTCATGTTTAATGATTTTTATAAACTATGTGCAAACTTGATTTATTTATTATGGTTTAATTGTAATAATTGTGTGTGAAAGGGATTTGATAAAAATTTGAACTATCAAGATGAAAATCAATATTTTGTGGTTGGCATAAATAAGATAGAATTCCCAAACTACAAATCTCTTTTGCTATACTTCTCGAATTAACCACTTTATCAACAACTTACACTCACTGTAAGGTAAATTGCTTTATAAGGGAACCTTAAGCTCTCAATTTTTAGTCAATTGAGCCATCCAAAACATGCCTTTTGAAGGCTCATTTGAGTAGTTCTTGGTCTGATCCTAGTCAAGGTATTTCTATATGGTGACTCCTTAGGGGATGTCTTTTATGAGAATTTGCTCTAAAAGTGCCATATAATTAATAATGTTCAAACTTTTGGTTCTAAGGTGTATCATTTCCCAAATTGCATATCTCTTTTATAAGCTGTCTTTATTTCCTTTTAGTGGCATTCTAAAGCATGACCTAATTTTCAATCAATTTTAGGAAGTAGATGATAATCATTAACTCTAGCTGTTTTACCTAAGAGTATATAAAAATGGTAAACTAATTGGTTATTATAACTTATGATAAGGAAAACTCATTGGGAGGACCACATTTGAATGATAATAACTTTGAGAATGTAACATATCATAACATCGTTTAATTGACTTAGTAGCAATTTCCTTAGGATATCATAATAATTTGCATTTTGTGAGCGATATGGACCTTTGTTGGCACATGAATTTTATTATTTCTTAAAACGAGGTTGAACTTATTGACCCCTTTATAACTATAATAGGTTAGATCAATTTTTTATTTCAAAATGACTAGAATTCATCCAATAACAATTATCGAAATTTTCGGTAGTCTTATAACAAAGAGTGTTATGTTATTGGTTTGAAACCATGCATCATTTATATTTATGTGTTCTTTTTTAACTCTTGAATAAAACCCACCTAGGATAGTTGGCTAACCAAATGTGTGGGAGAAATAAGGTTGGAAGGCAATTGTATGTGTTTGTCTATGTTGTATATCATGCATACACATATAACAAATAATATTATGCGATGCATCATAATAACCTTTTATGGGTAATAACCAATAAAAACCATCAAAGTCTTACAATCCCTATAGTTCACAATCAAAAGATCACCTAAATCCTATCAATACCATGGCTAATGATCAAGATGCCCTTATTTCTTGAAAAGAAGTAATTAAAGTCTTATACCATTTTAAGGAAGAGTTGAAAGCTATAATAAATGCCAAGACCTACCTATTGATGTTTAACCTATGATCGAAGGCCTATAAAATGCTCCCTTACTTATTGCCAATTCAAAAAAGCTCTTATAGCCTTCAAACAAGAGATATTGGATGTTGTTATTAACATTATGGCTAACAATCATCTAGCTCTATCCAAAATGCCCAACCTTTATCACACAATGAGAAGGGAGAAGGACATTTAAGTTAGAAGAGTTAACACTTCAAGAACCTAAATGATAGATCTTCTAAAACTCCTATGGTTGAGAATAAGTGCTTCTTCCAAGTGGAAAGGCCCTTATAATGGCATTTCAAGAATATAATGTTAGAAGGAAAACTAGCGCCTCTCTTATGTAAACCTACAAGGGCTTTGTGAATGCTTGGCCATCACCATGATCCCTTTTATGAATATCAATAATGCACTTGGTATCACATTAATGAACCTCAGATCCTTCTATTTGCCATTTAAGATCTCACTAACTTAGCTACTAAATAAGATTGAGCATTACCTCTAAGCTGCATGACGACTTTCATGTTATGTTTTTTAAGATATTTTATACTTAAGAACAAAATTAGAGTTTGAAATGTCCTTTTATACTTTTAATGAAATATTCTAATTTTTATTCATTCATATAATGTTTTTCCATGCGATAGCATATGTATTGATAATCATTGTATAGGTGCTATTAATTCAAGTATGAATAGTTTGTTTAATCTCAGCATGTGTAAGCATTTTGGATTGCATTTTTCTATGGCTCTAAATAAGAGAGATAATAATAATAATAATAATAATAATAATAATAATAATAATAATAATAATAATAATAATAATAATAATAATAATAAGAGGAGTCTATCCCATATCTAGTTACTAAAATAAGAGAACTTCTAGACATACAACTAAGATAAGGATAGAAAATTGAAAGAAAAGTAGCTAGCAAGTAAGCCAAGTCCATGGGGTTTAATTCTTAATTTAATAGATATTCTCTCGAGTTTAAGCATAAAAAAAAAGAGAATGAAGCATTGTAAATCTATTTCCTCTCAAACAAACAAATACCCAAACATAATAATCAACTCGTGACCTTTTATTATCATCATCGATAACACTTTCTTCTTATCCTTAAAGCTTAAATCTAAAAATTCTACTTTTAGGTAGTCATTGAAAAGACTAAAGTGCCAAAATATTGAAACCAAAACCAAAATCTATGAATTAGAACACTAATTAAACCTTGTAGCCAAATAAAACCTTAGGTTAAGCTCACAATTAAACCCATAGGAATGGATGAATAATCCTAAAAATAGTCTACCATCTTTCTAGCCAATTTCTTAATATAGACAATTAGAATAATCAATAAAAGAATCTAAGGTGGTAGTGCAAGTTAGGCCTTTAAAAACTTTTTTTACCACTAATATTGAGTTTAATATTAATCTAACTCTTACAAAAATATCCAAAATAATTATTTAAAGCACTAGTAATAGAAAGCAACCAATAAACCCTTAACAAATGGCTTTATCTTATATGTGAAAACCTTGATCTATAAAGAGGGCTCAAGTCTTTGAATAAGCTTTTTTTTTACCAAATTTCTCACCAAAATAAAGCAAACTAAAAGCCAATATTAGAAATTTGATAAGAAAGAAAAGATGACACTACCATATGGATGTGAAAACATTTAAGGCAAAGTTTGACCTAAGGATTACCCAAGTAAAAGCTTATACTTATTTAAGGCATCCTTACCTTCCATTAAGGTGCTTTATTTAAAAGAAAATACAATGTGGACAAGATTTTAGCAATATTATAAGTCGACTAGGAAAACTCCTGAAAAGGAAAAAAGATGTAAAGAATGAAAAATAAAATAGTATAACCATTGGGGCCCTTGATCTATAAATCACCCAACTGCATGAGTTGACACAAGTATATCACACAAATTTAATCCAATGCATTAAATTGACTATTATGCCATATTGATTATAGATTCTCAAACTACACGAACTATCATCTAAGAAAAGAATAGAGATTATTAAGGGTTCTAAAGCCATAAAGATGAAACAAAACCAAAGAATGCCTTACCACACTAATAAGCTAAAGCCATTAAACTATGATAGATGCCTTAATGACTGGAACATATCAAATAGCCCTAAAGCCATACTTCAAACATTTAGCTTAGGATCTTTGACTAATTATTTGGAATATATAAAAGAAAAAGAGGAGAGCAAACAAAAAAAGAGAAAAAAGAAAAGAAGAAAAAGAAAGCGAAGGGAATAAATAAGAGGTACAACACTCGTTCCCTTTAAGGCAAAATGCTAGCTCTATATTTTCTTGATATTATAGGATAACTTCTCTGATGTCAAATGTTACACCATATGTCAAGGAAAACACTAATGTAGTGGGCAAGCTTACTAAATTTTCAATTATAAATGCATTATTGTTTGCCTCAACACATTAGGCAAGCTTTCTAATTAATCCTACCACCTTAACAAGAGAAAACAAACTACCTAACAAGACATAACCCTAAAGAGAAATTACCAAAAAGAATAAACAAACAAACAGGCCAAAGAATGACTTTTAAACAATAATGCAAAGTATGGCTTTTGAATAATGGCCAGAGCATGGCCTTAACAATAGCCTAGAGCATGGCTTCTAAATAATAGCCTAAGGCATGACTTCTAAATAATGGCCTAAAACATGGCTTCTAAATAATGGCATAATATATGGCTTTTAACAATGCCTAAAGCATAGCTTCTACATAGTAGTTAAAAGCATGGCTTTCAACAATTTAAATTACCTAAAGCAGAATATAACTCACTTCTTAGAGAGGAATACAGCTCACTACCTAGAGAGGAATACAAGTCAAATCACCTAGTAAAGGTCAGACCCAAATACTACAACTTAAATTACTTAGAGAGGGTTAAATTTAAATCCACATTATCACATAGAGAGGGTTATATCTCAATAATCATATCAACTCATACCCCTACCCAAGAAGGTCAATGTCTTAGTCCCTATTTGAGAGGGTACAATGTCTTAATTCTTAACTAAAAAGAGTTATTACCTTAGTCCCTATTTTGAGAGGATGTAATATCTTAACCACCTACCGAGTAGAAAGAGCTCTCAAAACTAACACAAGGCATAGGTATATGCCTTTTAACCTTCTAAACTTTAATGATGACTAGCCAAAGTAGGGCAACTGTAGAAATTACACTATGAGGTCCTTTGTTTGAAAAGAAACCCAATGAATATCTTTGGATTTATGTAATTTGGAGATTCAATTTGAGTAATCAAAGAAACACCTTTTCTTAACCAATTTGTACATTTAGATGAGCAATATAATCCATCTGGGTAAATGTTCATCCGTTTAGATGAATATTCAACCTTTTAGATAAATGTTCACCCTTTTGTTTGATGTTTAAATGATCAGATTAAGAGATGATTGTTCTTTTAATTTAATGAATGTTCATTCAATTGGATGAATGAATGTTCGTCCATTTAGATGTCTATTAATCTAATTAGATGAATTATTCATCCATTTAGATGTGATAATTATCCATCATTCAAGACATATGTCCCAACCTCACTAACCAAGAAAAACCAAGCTAAGTTAGTTTCCATTTTATTAAAGGCCACTTTTTTGCAAAAAAAAAAAAGAACGGTTACTAAAAAAAACCCTAAAAATCAAAGAAAACCTTTTTATTTTCCCTCAATTTTCCCCATCCAAACACTATCTTTAAACACTCAATCCTTTACAGAGTCAAAATCTAAAAGGAACCTATTTTAGGTATTTTTATAGGGATTTATTCATTATAAAAAATCTCATTCTGATAAAAATCATTTTTATTATTATGTGTATTTTTTATATTTGGTTGTCTATTTCTAACTTTTTATTCTTTATTTTCTATTTATTTTGAGAGTTTTTTTTTTTTTTTGTCTTTTTAGAAGGAATAAGGATTTGTGAATAACCTAAGCTAAACCATGAATCCCAAAGTCTCGAATGAGGTGAAAAGTGGGATTTGCAACCTAGGAGGGAGGCCTAAATTCATCTAGACTGACGAACTCCATCCATTCAAATGACTATTTGTCAAAATAAAAATGAGGTTTTTAAAATTTTTAATTTTTTTACCCATTCGATTGGATGAGTAATTCATATAGGATGAATTATCATCCTTTAGATGGATGTTCATCCTCTTAGATGAAATGATTAATCCAT
The DNA here is from genome assembly GCA_948208565.1 of Hura crepitans. Lineage (NCBI taxonomy): Eukaryota > Viridiplantae > Streptophyta > Magnoliopsida > Malpighiales > Euphorbiaceae > Hura > Hura crepitans. The sequence continues at coordinate 9,948 of CANXYI011791207.1, forward strand.
TTGGATGATTGTTCTTCCATAATAAAAATGAAGTCATCTTTTAACTTTAGATTTATCGTTTATTTAATGTTCAACGAATTAGATGAATGATTCATCCCTTTAAATGAATGTTCATTATTTTATATGGATGGTTCATCCTTCTAGATGATTGTTCATCCAATTGGATGAATGATTTATCCATTTGGATAAATGATTCATCCATTTGGATGATTATTCTTTTATAATAAAAATAAAGTTTTCATTCGTCCGATTAGATAAGTTGTTCATTCGATTGGATGAATGACTTGTCTTTTGGGATAAATGGTTAGAATAAATGCTCATCAGGGTAGTATTTTCTTTATACACACACACACACACACACATAT